>JAOXJP010014953.1:0-47288 GCA_025762735.1 Platanus orientalis | reverse complement strand
ACATAGTCATGTAAAGAGAAGAGATAATTATACACCACAAACATTCAACACACAACACAATATTTATAGTAGTTCGACACGATGGCCTATGTCCACTGACAAAAGCTCACTACTGAGCTATTTAATTTTATTAAGATTGCTACAACACAATCAAGATTAAAATTAAATATAACATAAACTACTTGCAATATCAGTGATTGCTCTAATAATTACTTGCAAGCTCTACACTCGGTGTCTCCAACGAGTGTGGTGTCTACTCCTAGTATCTCCGATAAGAGTAAAGTCAACACTACCGGTGTCTTTGACAATAGTGCTATGATCTCAAATAAAATGAAGTCAATTCAAAATTATTTCTTGAAGGTTGGAGTATTGCTCGCTTACATTTGAAGTGGGTTGCTCCTCGTAGAGCTTGTGTGCCTAGACTTCCCATCAAGATTCCAATAGTGGCTTCATTGCTTCTTAAAGTTTCCAACCAGGGTTTACTCACAAGTAAACCCTTCAAGCTTTCCTTCTTAGTGTTCTCCAATGATTGGTTGAAGGAGAAAGCTTTAACGGCTCTTGTTTCTTGATTTTTCAATGGAAACTCATAAATGAGAGCCCTTGATAGTTAGGAGGATTGAATACTTGTTCTCTTTCTCAAAAATATCTTTGTGTGCTAGAGAGCTCATTTGAGGCTCTTTTATACTTATAAGGAACAAGCATAATCGTGCACCCTCGATCTGGTATCAATCCCAATGGTCAAAAAACCATAGCCTTTAAAACCCCCCTTTTTTTTGAATTTCTGCAATATCAAATCAATCTAATTAAATCGGATGGATCCACCAAATTGGATTGATCCAATGGTGCAATCAATTCAAAATCCGACTACCTGAGCAAACTCAAATCGATCCGATAGGTCAATCGGATCCTCTAATTGTCCTCTGATGGATCTGCTAAATGGCACATCGATCCGCTAAGTTCAAATTGATCTGACCCCTCTGATCGGTCAAATTTCCGTCTTTCAACCTTTATGCCACTAATTGATTCTGAAATTCTATGGGACTTATGACTTAGGCATGGATTGGTCCATTGACCCTCAAAGGGTCTTTAGGTCTTGTTAACCTATGTCAACATCTCTTAGACCTTAATATGTTTTTTAAGAGCATGGATTTTTAAGAGCATAAAGAGACTTTAAACTTCAGGTCTTTGACCTTGATAGTCTTGTGGGACATCCTTCCTTTTGGCTTCAAATCCTTAGTATGTCTTCATTCTTTGGACACAAAGACTAGATTACAGACATAACTAATATAATACAATATCTTCATGCCATTCATAATCTACCACTCCATGTATTTTCCAATCTATGAAATTGACAATTTACATTAAGACTTGTAACAACATAGTAGACTTGAATCTCCTATGGATTGGCTCATACAACAACCTCTTTACAATGTCCGCATCACTTTTCTGATCCAAATAAAAATGGGAAATAAGCAAAATTGATAGCCAGACTCATCCAATTAGATCAATTATTTTGATCAATAATACTGAATTTAAAAATGAAAAAGGAAAATGAATTCTGAACCCCAAAAGATTCCCAGGTCAGACACATCAAATTTGAATACTCATATGCACAAACCAGCACCACCAATTACTAAAACCATTATATTTGTAAAGAACCCAGTCACACCACTTAGGTTCTTGATATCAACAAAGAACTACTCAACAATTACGAAGGTCCATGCATAAAACCAATATATACATGCAGGGTATATAATGCCATGAGGGCAATCTTCCTCAAATCAATAAATCAACAAATAACAGAGGTAGAAAATAGGAACGGAAGATCCAACTCATACATTATTTCAGGCCTGTGCTCACTCACCTATTATTGCAGTACTCACTGTCCATGAACTAGCAGGTCTTGTTTTGGATGAATTTCACTTGTTATAGAACCATTGAATATTGGTTTCAAAAAACCACGTCCGGTTCTGACAAACTCCCTGTAAATTTCACTTTACAGCATTCAGGAAACCGCAACCCAGCCTGATCACAACCTTCCTTAGTAACATGTGGGCATGATCTCACATCCAGATATTCTAGAGTTTTGCAGGACTCTATGAGCATACTTATCCCCAAGACTGTAATCTTGGGACAGTTACTGACCTTCAAAATCTTCAAGCTTGACTCAAATTCCCCACTCCCTAGTCCCTGAAAAGCCGTATCAGATACCTGCTCACAACACCCAATGTCGAGGACCTCTAGATTTTTACATTGTGATAGGACACAGGTCAAGGAAGAGTCAGAGAGATTCAAACACCAATCCATCCGCAAGATCTTTAGACTATGACAACAGGCAGAGGAAAGAGACTTTATAGATTCATCAGAGATGTTCCGGCAGCCACCAATGACCAGAGTCTCAAGATTCTTGCAGCACTGGGCCAAGGTAAGTATGGAGTTGTCTCCAACTTTGTAGCAATCCAATAATTTTAAAGTTCTCAGAGAAGAACAGACCTTGGAGACACTTGAGACCCCAATATCTCCAATATTGCCGCATTTATTGACATCCAAACACTTAATATGTCGACATCCAACAACAAGATTTGTAAGTCCCGAGTCAGTTATGTTTGTGCATCCTTCCAGTCCCAACTCTTCTAGGTTAAAACAGTTCTTGGAAAGGGCTTGTAATAGGCCATCAGTAATAGATTTGCAGCCCAATAGATGCAATCTTCTCAAGTTGCCACAGCCCTCAGCAATGGCTGTCAGTCCCTTGTCCGTTAACTTTCTGCAATTAGATACATCCAAAGATTCGAGACATGGTAGACCTTTACCCAGTGCCACCATTCCAGCATCGGTAACACCTGTAAAACAGCTAAGAAGGAAATGAACATTTGTAGCAGGAATAGAGAACTGGAATTGAGGTCGAACACATGGAGCATGAAAAAATATTTAAAAATGCCAAAACAAAGAAACCTTAAAAAATTAAAAGAAAAGGAAAAAAAAAAAAAAAAAGTGTGCCAAGAGGATACATGAAGTTTGTTGTACAGTGATCCCAAAAAATGGTGTTTCTGTAGCATACACATGGCCCATCCAACTCATGGACTAGCATTCAGCCAGTGGGCAAACTCTAATATAAGCAATAGCCAGTAAGCCAGACCAGGCAAAAACATTTAATAAGACCAGAAAAGAACAGTTTTTATTCTTTCTTTTTTTTCTTTTTTTTATTTGTGTGTGTGTGGGGGGGGGGGGGCAGTGGGGGGTGGTGTGGTGATGTTAGCCTAATGCAGATGATTGAGCATCTTCTGCTTCACTGAGTAGGTCTAATTAATGGCCCATCCAAGAGATGGCCCACACCACTAATCAAGAAATCTGCCAACTATGCGTATGTAATGTAGAATAATGGATATCAATCCTAGATACTCCTAGTGAATATCAATATTTCTTCTTTTGATGAATAACAAAAAACATATATAAATAAAAAGAGGAAAGAGGAGGAGAATACAAACAGCCAAGACAGCTGCAGAAAAGAAAGACCCACTACATTAACAATCTGGAATAAAATCCCTCTTAAACAAGTGAGGCTGCCCCACACTCCACTTGGCCACTTTATCCGCTAACGAACTTTGAGATCTTCGAACATGGATTAACTCGGCATCCAACTCCTTGAGGAGAGCCTTGATCATAGATAAGATATGATTCAATCTCCACGACCCACCATTATGCCTCCTTCGACAAGAGATGACCATCAAAGAGTCCCCTTCAATGATACACTTTGCAGCCCTTTAGCTTTCGCAAGCTTCAAGTCTTCCAAAAGACCCATAGTCTCCGCAAAAATGAAATCTTGGATCCCAAGAGGCCCTCCCTTCACTCCCAAAATCTGACCTCACGAATCACACATAACACACCCAAAAGCGGTCAGCCCCAGATTACCAAAAGAAGTGCCATTAATATTGACCTTACAATTATCAATGCCGGGACAAATCCAAACTGGGGAAGAATCTTTTTTAGAACTCCTATAGTCCGATAAGCAAGCCACCCAGTCGCAAGCCATGTCATTCATAGAGCAGTTTTGAAATTCTTTTTCCACAAGAACCCACGAACTAGACTCACAAACAATAGAATCACTGACTGACCACACATTTCTAGCTTTATCTTCAAACACCCTTTTATTCATCTCCTTCCAAATTCCCCACACCACACCCGGGAGGATAACCTTAAGGAATATTTTCTCCCGAGGGCCCTTTAACCCCCCTCCCCCATTAGCAAAATAACTCATCCACCGTCTCTGGCATAATAAAGTGAAGAGACAACGCCTACATGAAGAAGTTCCACACTTTTGTTGCGTAGGTACGATGAAGTAATATATGATTTCTGGATTCAGCGTCCATACTGCAAAAAGGGCACATAAAGGGAGAAATATACAAAAAAGGTCTTCTCCTTTGAAGAAATTCCATTGTATTTTGTCTCTCAAGGGCAAAAGCTTTAACCCTAAGAGGCACCACCGACGTCCTAATATTGGATAATGAAGAACAAGAGAGCAAAGGACGGTCTCTAATCAAGATGGAGAAAAAAGATTTGGAGGAAAAGATACCATCAATTGTAGGGGCCCACACATGAGTTTCCCTACTATCACTTCCACATAAGCTAATCGAAGGTCATCCATGAGATTTCCCACAATAGGGATCTCCCAATCATAAGGATCCCTAACAAAAGGAATGTTCCACTCAATCCCATGGCTCCCTTGGGAAAGAACCTCAACAACCTTGGCCTCTTTGAAACGAGCTACACGAAAGATTCGAGGATAAACCAACTCAAGGGTAGTATCCCCCCACCACAGGTCCTTCCAAATGCGAATATTGAAACCATTACCTAAGAGGAACCTAGAGTGGGGGTAGAATAAAAGACTCAACTGAATAATGTGTTACCAACAAAAAACACGGGGCCAAGAAAGAATTCGATTGCAGTCCCACACATTTTCATCGTACCCATATCTGCTAAGGATGATGGAATGCCAAAGACTATCCTGCTCCACCGAGAACCTCCACAATCATTTTCCCAACAAAGCCAAATTTCTCTCCTTAATTTTACCCAAACCAAGCCCCCTTTAATCCTTGGGCTTCACCACCACCTCCCATTTGACAAGATGATCCTTCTTCTCACCACCACCCATCCCTCTGGTAACGTTCAATTGTGTGCACAACCTTACTAGGCACTTTGAACAGCGACATATAACAAACCAGGATATTAGAAAGCGCCACTTTGATCAAAGTGATACAACATTTTTTCCAACAAGTCAGTTTCTTCGAAACCTTTTCCACCACCGAATCCCAAAAAGCTATTGCCTTGCGATTACCCCCAAGCGACATGCCCAAATACTTGATCGGCCACCTTCCGACAGAACACTCCATAATCGCAGCAAAGCTTTCGAGATTATTCTCTTCAACTTCAATCCCCACCATATTGGTTTTGAACAAATTCACTTTCAACCCGGATATAGCCTGAAAAATCAGCATGCATAACTTTAAGTTTCTAATGTTCTCCTCTTCCGCCTTTAGAAACATAATCATGTTGTTAGCAAACTGGAAGTGGGACACCATAATCTATCAACTCCAATTACAAACCCTTCCACTAATCTAGAAGTCTTTTGTCTTCCTCATAATGGCACTCAATCCATCGGCGACTGAGGAGAAAATAAAAGGAGAAAGGGGATCCCCCTAACAAAGGCCCCTAGAGGCTTTGAAGAAACCTTTAGAAGTTTCATTCAACAAAACAAATAAGTATGGCTCGGAAATGCAACCTTTCATCTAAGCAATCTATCTCCCTCCAAAACCTTTTTTTCTAAGAACACAGAAAAGAAACTCCCAATCCACTCAATCATAAGCCTTCTCCATGTTAAGCTTGCAGACCACCCCCTTTCCTTTACTCCTCCTCATCGAGTCAACACTTTCATTGGCAATGAGAATACTATCCAAAATCCAGTGCCCTTGAATAAAAGCACTTTGAGTAGCTGAAATAATCCCTCCCATAACCTCCTTTCTAGGGTGGCAAAGAGCTGAGCCAGTTCAGCTTAGCTCGGAGCTCGGCTCATTATGAACCGAGCCTGAGCCTCATTTTAAGCTCGTCGAGCTAAGCCTGAGCCTTCATTCGGGCTCGTTTAGTGAATGAGCCTGAGCCGAGCTATAGTAAGCTCAACTCGGTAAAAGTTCGGCTCGTCAATGATTAACACATTTAATATATTAGCTATAAATATTAAAATATGTATTAATATATTACAAAAATAAAATGGTATTTATTATATGATAACATGAATAAGAAATGCTTTTTTGGGAAACAAGTCGCTTTTTAAAAAAAAAATAATAATAAAAAAGTTAGAGGACTATTGATTTGCTGTGTTAGCGAGTTGGTGGGAGGTTTGCAGTGGAGCGTACTGGGGTATGTAATGAATAGTAGTAGACAAGGGGAGGGTTTGCAGTGGACTGTCATAGAGGTTTACCGTAGGTTGACAGCATACAATGGGTTGTATACACATCTTTTATCAAGATTCAGTTTGTCCAACAAGTTTCACCTTTTGTGTTCCTCTCCACCAACAAAATGAAGCCCCATTTGATATTGTCCATCACACAGTTGCTATAGTTTTCTTAATCCATGCCTGTCGTTGAGTGGTGTTGCTGGTTTCTTCAAGAGATCTTCACGTTCTTATTATCTGCCAGTGTGGGGTGGAAGTGTGCATGGTTGTTGAAAGTTTGAAACCCTAACCCTAAACTTCCCTGTTGAATAGAGTTTGACCGTTAAAGGGGGTTAGTGTTCCAGTGTTTTCCTTCAATGAAACGAGGAATGTTGATGCCTTGCTCATGTGCAAGTTTCCCATGTTATTGTTTATCCTTCGGGAGGATTTGAAAGGGGTGTTGTGCCAGCTGCTACGTTTCTGTCATGTTTTTGGTTAGTTTTCTTTATATCTATTTGAAAAAATGATGTAAGTAAAGCTTGGGAGCCCTAACCAGTTCAGTAATGGAGATTAAAGGCTATCCTTACTTGTTATTTTTCATCCTAGCCTGGATCAGATATTTGGCTCTAACTTGGAGAGTGGTTTCTTATATCTTTACAACGGAACAATTTTTCACTGGCATTCATGTTCAAGGGGCGGTTTTCCAGATTTCTTAAGGCCTCTTTCTCTCCTCTCAGAAAATAAAAAATAAAAAATGGTGTAACTAATTTGGCGAGCCCGAACCAGATCCAAGCTTAACTCATTTTCAACGAGCTGAGCCTGAACTTTGACTTCATGTGACGAGCCCGAGCTGAGCAGGGCAAAGCTAGGCTCAGCTCAGCTCGTTGCCATCCCTACTTGTGGAAGGATGATGCCTCGGGGCATTGGCTAATTATAGTTTAAGATAAAAAAACCTAATGGAAGTTTCTGTCTCAAACTAAACAGTGGGTTTACATGCTAATGGGTACAATCCAATCTTCTTATTAGTTTATGTATTAATCATGTAAACAATCGATATGTTCATTAATTTTTCTCATTCAGTTTTTACTATGTCCATGACATTTCATTTTCATAGTACTTTTATTCTCTATTTATTTATTCTTTTATTTTTATTTTTTTGTTTTATCAATCAAATCATAGATGTTAGATTGTTTAAACGCATGTAGCCAATGTTTTTTTTTTCTTTTGTTTGAGTCAGTAAAATAATCAGGGTTTTTATTTTTGAAAGTATGCCTAGCTTTTAGTTTTATACAAAATTTAACATGAACCATATTTTATATCTTTTAAAAATGTATTTATTTTTTTATAATTTTTTGACAAATTTGGGTTGATCAAGTCGTGGTTGTGAGAAAACTGAAAATTGCTATTTGTTTTGAGTTTTTTGGACAATCAATATTGAATCAAGCATAAATTATTGTGTTTGTGTATTATGTAAAATTTGATTCAGATTGTACATAAGATGTAATACATTTTTTCTTATGATTTTAAGAATAGTTCTACTTGGTTAAAATGTAAAGATATCAGGGTGGTTCTGCAATGGAATTGAAAATCCATAAGATATAATTCAAAAAGACATAATAAAAAAGAATGCCCAAGTATATCAGAAAAAAAAGATGATTTTTTTTCATATAGTATAGGATACCATTAGGTTTTAGGAAAACTTTCAGATTTTTTTTTAAAGATTCCTAGGTTGGTATGAATGATACAACATTGGTTTGGATTTTGAAATTGCAAATATCAATCTATTAGAGAGACAGAGAAATAAAAACCAAAAATAATAGTTTTAGATCCCTAAAATTCACAAATTTTACATGATCAAAATAAGGGGAGCATATATATTACTTACGAAAATTTTTGTGAAAAATGGTGTTAATTTTTTTTTTTTTTTAAATAACAAAACTCAGGCCAAGACATTGATTTTCAGGATTTGGACAACCTGTGAAAGTTTAAGAAAAAATTATTATACTAATTTTCCAATTAATTTGAAATTTGTAGGGATATAAATTACAAATATAATGAATATATGTAACAAGTTTGATATTTTGATTCCCTACTTAATTCATGAATTCATTGTTGTTTTATAATGCTAGTTCTTGTGTAATACCTAGATTTAATGGTGCATGCTTATTTACCATTCTAAGGATGATAGAACAAATTCGGTAACACCATTTTATAAAATGTAAGTTCACCGATATCTTGGATAACAATATCTTCATAAAACACCACCAAAGTCTTGCACTGCCAATCGCAAGGTAGGTATAGTAGGAGGTTGCAGCAGGTCTAACACCTTCGAGGAAACCCGTTTAAACATGCACCCTGATTGGCAGAACCGAATTCGTTTAGCCAACCTCAAATAGTTGGGATAAGGCTTTGTTGATTGATTTATTAATTGAATGAATGAATGAATTTCGAATAGGTGAAGACTTCACATAGCATATCTGAACACGTTATTACTTTCTCATGTAAAAGCTTTTTAACTTGTAGAAGAAATGCGTTGTGGTGGATCAGAAATATGAAAAATGACACCCAGTAGAAGAACAGTGAGTAGCACATTTAAATCTGTGTATATCAATTGACCTACTCGACATCTTATCTATCTGATCCCCCAAACTCACCAGTAAGTCAAAGAAAAGCTAAACCTGACATCACATTGTTTCCATGACTCAAGAAACAGTATATTGGAAGGAAACACCTTCAACTCTGTCCCAGAAATATGAATGTTATTGTTTCTGGGGATTTGAAGATCTAATATCTACATAGAAAGCAAGATACTAGAACCACCCTTCTATCTGATCTTTGCTTAATTGCAATTGTTTAGATAACATTGTCTGTGGATTCAACTCTAGATATAAGAGACAAGTTACTATGTCAAGAATGACTGGATTGGGAACTCTGATTAATGATCTGTTCTTTTACTGAGCTATTATTCAAAACATGTGATCTAAAAATCTCTAATCGAAGCAATACAAATGAAGACTGTTGTGCACCAACAAAAGAGAGAATTAATTACTATTACTGTAGAATATTCTTACCCTTTTCTTCAAAGATAACTCAAACAGTTTGATTTGGCGGAGTGTTCCATATTCGTTTCTGCTCAGCAAAGCTGCCAATCACAGCAGACTGCATTTTATCACCGAGTAGATATGCAAAGTGATCATAAAATTCTATTGGGTTTACACTTTCCAATATTCTGACTGATCTTCCTTGCTTTTCATCAATAGCAATTTGTCCATCTCTTGATTCATCACCCATAGCAAAGACCTTGATGGGCTTGACTTGCAACATTGGGTTTAGATGAGTATGATCACCGGTCAAGACTACTGCACCAAGGACTTCTTGCAAGAATATATCCTGCAGAAGATAAACCAATAACAAGTTAACAAGGCATCCCAAAGCAGCAGTGGCAACAAAGGGAGAACTCTTAAATTACTGCAATGCAAGATCTTATATCCACGTCAAGCACAGGAGGGTGTAGGAGTCCACCAGTCTAGACAAAGGCAGATAGAATTGTAAAAATCATCAAATTGGATCAAAGTTTCTTCTCTAGGTGGGTCCCATACATAACCAGTACGGTGTTGGCTCCAATACTGTCTAGTGTCTACCAGAAGGGGAACCTAGACTTAATTGTTGCAGAGAAATTGCCATTATTTGAATCCTGGACCTGGGGGGCCTCAAGGGATAATTTTACTCCAAGATGATAATCAAGTAATGGAAACTTAACTAAAATTTCCTCTACATAGAATCACAAATGAATATACTTTACCAAATGCTGGTATCTATGATGCTTTTGTTGCAAACGAAACAGCCTTGATAGTAATTGATGGGCAAACTTGGCTTCAGGTGTCTTCTTTGTAAGCAGCAACCTTTCCAGAATCTTAGGAAAAGAACTAACTTGCCGTTGGACACCAAGCGAGATGAGTGTGATATTGAGTTCCGACTCAAATACCGTCTTTGCAGCCAAAGGATCAAGAAACATGTTGAACTCTGCATATTTGTTCGAAGGAACTGTGAATATGTTTCCTTCATCCTTCTTGTCATGGCTGACGTGTCCCCCAACTATATATACATTCTGCAATGGGCATTAAAACAAATGGACAACGTCATTATCTGAGAATTTAGAAAATCGATTAATTAGTTAAACTTGATAACTCTAAAAGGATAAGGATAAAAAAGGATATCAGTTTTTTTTTTTTTTTTTTTTTTTGATAAAGGACATCAGTTGAGGTGGTGAAAAAAGATAGACTCATGCTTTAACAGAAAATATTGCGCTTACATATGAAATGGAAAAACAGAATTCATGTATCCAAACCGAATACTTAGGATAAAGCTTTGTGGTGGGAACCCTGACTTTGACCTTGAGGAGGAAATAGAATATAAAGTACATTCAACGTCTTTAATTTTTTTCTTGTTCAAAATAATATATACTTTTAGTTACAATAATAAGTTTAGAGTTTTACTGAAAATGATATTTATTTGTTTAGGAGGGAAAAAGAAGCAGACAAGGATTTGAATGATCCCACATCGGGAAGAAACAAGATACATTTTTCTTCTTATAATTGTTTGTACCGAGTCTGCATTGAGTATCCAGGTGCATTGCTTGTGTGCAAACAAGTTCACAATTCTGATTGCCTGTGGTATTTTGCATGTATAAAATTTTGTTGCACCGAGAAGTTGCTGGGTTGAAGAGTTGAGCCTCTTGGTTGCACATGAACATAACATAAAAATGCTACCATATATAACATGATCCAGGCGAGAACCCATCATTAAATCTTAAGGGTTCTCTGTGCAGTTTCAAGTTTCAACCTTGCTAGGGGTCCATCAAGAATTCCACACATGCCAAGTAAAGAGTTCAATCATACTTTGAAGGGCATCGTTTTGAATGTTAACATGAGTCCTAATGTCTCCTACTACATATTTTCTTTTTCTTCTGTTTTTTGATGAATACATATTTTCATTTCCACACACCTGGAAATCAGAGATGCCTGGAAAAGAAGACATGCCAAAATAGAGATCTTTATTTAAAGCCTTAATCTTTGCTTTTTAGTCACTTTCACAATATTGTTTAGCAGATCCATGTAAGCAAACCAAAGTAGAGATTTCTGAGTTGTCTGATTAAGACCTCTATAAACCACCAATGCTTCACAATTGCATAGTTCATATAGCAAACATGGCTCCAAGCAGTTAAATGAGTACTGCTTACATCAAAGGTCTGGGTATCTACACCAACCTGCTACTCATTTTTTGGCATGCTCATCCTCTCAGCTTACCATTGCTTCATCAATGCTATAAAAGCCTCTGTTACCGGAAGGTGAAAGGCTCAGACCAAATCTATAAGAGATTAACCATAGGAGGGAGCAGCAGCAAGCAAATTAAACAGCATTACCAGTATGGGACAGGATGGGTGGAAGCACAAATGTGTGCACCCTTGACAAGCCTGATGAAGACAAGGAAGATGTCATGGGGTGGCATGTCTCCCTAAGGGTTCCTCTGCAAAGCGAGTACATGGAGACTGAGACAGAGCCTGTCATAGGTGAAAATTCCTGCACTACCCTTGTTGGTTCCATGTGTTGTTTAGCCCAATTATGCACTTAAATTTAACTGAATTGTTGAAGACCTTTTACTAGATCAAGAGTTCCTTCTAGAAACGGTAATAATAGTCTGCCCCTTCTTACGGTCATTCAACTTTGAGTTGTGCAGTTCTATTTTACAGTACTTAGTTGTTTCCTCTTAAAATAATCTTTCACAATATAATTCTGTCTGTTTTCAATGGGAAACAAGACCACAAAACAATGACAACAATCCAAGAAAGCATTCATTACAGATGGAAACGCCTTTTGTATGAAAAATGAACAATGATCAAACATAAGAAATAAATAATTCAACATATTCTAACTAAGACTATCACTGAAGAGTACATCTTTTATGTTTTCATTAATTCGGATTGAGGTTCAATTCTTTTCCATCAATGACCTATGAGAACTGCAATAGCATGAAAGGACACTGACCTGAATCAACGAGCTCAAATTCTTCCGTGAAAGAATAATCTTCGCTAAATTAGTCAAAGGCCCATTGGTCAATATAGTTACTTTTGATCCTGGATTCATTGTTTCAATAATGGACTTCCAAACTTCTAATGCTAATGGTTGTCTAAGTTCAGGGTGATCAGTATCTCTAGGAGCTCCAAATTTCACAGAGTTTTCTGCCGTATACCTGAAATATTACTCCAAATGTCACACAAAGTAAGACATAATGAACATGAGATGAAATAAAAAAAAAAATCAAAAGTTTAGTACTGAAAGTATTACAGATGATAAAATTTGTGAACTAAACATGAGTTTATTTATGTGTGAACATGGAAAACATGCACATATTTGCTAGTATAACATGGGCATTAGTTATATCAACTGTGCTACCTTCAAAGGATTTATTTGCAGCTCATATATATATATATATATATATACCCCGGGTACCAAGACAAGTTGTCTGAGTCTCACCTGTCTTGAACAAAACTTTAAAGCCTGCTAGGACTCAATGGGTCACCTTCAGTGACCTTATTCAATACTTCAAGTTTACAATCAATGTACCTTTCCCTCTTCTTTTTTTGTTTTTTGTTTTTTGTTTTTTCCTGGTTATTTAGCAAATATTAGTGACCATGCCAATTGATTAGCAGTTTAGCACTGCAAGGAATCCCAGTTCCAGAAGGAACCTCTGTTAGAAAGGTGTTTTTCATGAAAGTTCATTGTAAAATAGAATAACTCCAGAATCATGATGCATCTTGCAAGTTCCTACATGTCCTTTTTCCCTGTATAGCTTGCTTGATATTTTGAGTTAAGATAACCCAAAGTTTGTCAATTCACCCACAGATCTATCACCAGATCCCTACAGGAAAGGGTAATTGCTTCTTCAAGGTCTAAAGAATGAGATTGTTTCACTTATAAATCTTGATTGGGAAACCAACCACTGTACTAAAGTAAGATCATAGTTTTAGTTATTGTTCATTGAGGAGACTACAACTTCAATAAAATTGGATAATAGAAACTAACATTGTATTTACTTGGATAACATTTCCAGGAAATGCACTAAAACATAATGATGATCATGATGATGATGGTGAGTTGCATCAACTCATCCTACCAGGAAATCAGCATCAAAAGTTAAGACAACATATCTGTTACACCAAATAAGACCTAAGCATCTATCCCCATAAGTTCCATTCAACAGCCAAAAAATATAATTCAACAATTTGGGAATTTGAAAATGCATTTAAAATCACATGGTAGGAGAGACTGACAGGGCTACCTTCGAGGGCTTTGTGGCAAATTACGAGCAAGCCCATAAAGTGTATCAGAGTCCAGAAACCCACCATCACCATGTGGGATAGCCTTGATGTATTTGCAGTCTCCAACGCTAGTGAAATCAGGATTTGGTTGGCCCATTGCAAATACATCTCCAAGACCTACTGGAATGTCATCCCGGCCCATCATATGCAGTAAGTCATAGATGACATCTATGGTTGCAGCATTTGCCCAGCCAGTCGAACTTACTAATATTCCCTGTTCAAACAGAAATTGTAAAATTAATTTTAGATTTATGGAAAAGCTGTTTTCCATTTACACTAGAGTGAATTCATTAAAAAATAAATAAAATTACACTAATGTGAAAGCCAAACTGTTAAATGAATAATTTATAATCATTGTAGTAAAAGTGTCCAGGTGATGAGGGCTCCCTTGGAAAGTAGACACTTAGGCTGTCTTTCGCATGCAATCTCGGATTGTCATTTGGATTGAGCTTACAAACTGGGCCCAAATCTTTTTATTATGACAGCATTGTCATAATTTATGATTCTAGACTTAACCCCTAATAGTGCATTGAAAGATAGGAACTAATATTTTTTGATTGTGTATAACTTATTTCTGTATTTTAACAATGAATATATGGGAAAATAAAAATTATAAGAATTTTTGGTTGATTAATTATTCCTGGAATAGAATGTCCTATGGTCTCTGTTGTACAATACAGAAGAAAGCTTAAATGAAATGTATTACAGAAATAGAAAAACATAAACCTGTGATTCTCTTTTGAATCAATGCCAAGCACTACTACTTAATACTTGATTTGCCAAGAACCACCGCGATAAGAAGACAAAGGACAGGACAAGTAGTTTCCCCCTTTACTTTTTTATTGGGAAAGGATCTTCTACTCCCAAATTTGTCTGCCCCCGTGTCCCCCCACTACAGGCTGACATGTGATTTTCTTCTTTTTTTTAATAATTTGGTGCCTCTTTTGAGGTGCCTACTTTTTTATTTAAACATTTTTTACAGTTTTACCCCTATTCACCCCTTTTTAGGGTACCTACTTTTTCAATTAAAGACTGTTATTATGGTTTAACCCTATACACCCTACCCTTTGTGTGTGGGGACACGGGAGAACAGACAAATTTGGGAGTAGAAGATCCTTTCCCTTTTTTTATTAAATGCCTAAAACCAAGTGACATGTATGGGGGCATGGAGGTTAGCAAGGATCATTCATGAAATTCGTGACCTGGTTTAAGAGTTGAACGCCTCATTCGCCTTTGTTCCTAGACTTCCTAGGTCTCAAAATGACCTTGCTGACTTTCTGGCAAAGTGTGGTGTGGAGGGATTCCCTGTACACGGGCCCTGGTCTTTCCCTTAATGCTTGTACTCTTTTGATCTTCTTTTAATGAAATCATTTCATTACTCATAAAAAATAAAATAAAAAATTTCATATGGCCATCCACTAATTTAATAAAAAAACATACTGACGGGACAGAGCTAATGTGTCAGTGGAGAGAGAGAGGATCAAACCCAAGGGAAAAGCCCAAAATTTCCATTTTGAGACCCTTTTCTACCTCTTTACCCTTAGATACCCCCATCCCTCACTTAAGCTGTTGATAAAAAAAAAAAAAACTTCTTATAAGTGGGTCTCACCTCAAGTGACCACCTTGTCTCCAAGTGCCAGTAGGCAACCACTTCTTAGCTAAAGCCCACAAGACACTGATGTAAGTCCTGTGAGTCTAGACCAGGCAAAGTACTCACTTAGAAATACTTTGACTACATGAGTCTTGAAGAGGCGAAGCAGTCGCTTAGTCAATGCTTTAAATTTAATAACACTGTTTACAAAACATAATTTAGAAGTTGGGAGCTTCAAATAAAATCATTCGAGTTGCAAGAGAATAGCAAGAAGATATGGGACAAATCCGTATTCGTCCTTAAAATAATTTATCCCCATAATGCACACCCAGCACACCAATTTTCCTATCCAAAACAATCAATTGGTAAAACACCTCTTGCAAGGAGCATAGGCCAAAGTAGATTGAGTGAAGAATCCTACACTTTAACCAAAACTTGGACACAACAAAGAACAAGCATAGCAGACTCTCTTGCTAATTGGGGTGTGGCTCAACTCATGCACTACAATGGCTCTTGTATGCCTTTTTAATTAATTGGGACTCTGTTGTTGTATCATTATGTTATCTTTCTTTTTTTCAATAAAATCTTCAATTATCGAAAAAACAAAGAAATTCTATGATTAGGCTTAACTTCTTATTGTGGAAATGCACTCGTAGGAGTCAGCCATAGTGGGGAGGCTAGTATTGTTGGTGCATTGGTGAGATGTTGAACTTTTTTGACAGTAGTAGCACAACTTCTTTTAAATGAAGCTAATTTTAGGGCCGATTTTCTTTGCCAGACAAGTAATGTTAACATACTATTTTTGCATTCCCTTGCCCTCGTCCCCAAACAAATAAAATGATCTACAATAAAAGGATTTTTTTTTGTTCTGTTGGTCAATTTTACATTTTTTTATATGATACCGTTATTGCTAATATACAAAGAAAACTCTAACCGAGACTTTACCTGTTTCATTCCTGCTGTATAATTAAACTCAGGTTTGGTAACTTTGTATTCCTAATTTCTTGCAAGAATGATCAATTATGTCTAGTCATTTTCTTCAATTATTTTATTTTATCATTGTTTTTTCTTCCTGTTCTGTTCACTATGAGCAGATTGCTGTGATGGAAGTGACGAGTACAATGCTAAAGTGAAGTGTCCAAATACATGCTGGGAGGCTGGCAAAGAGGCTAGGAATAAATTGGTGAAAAAGATTGCAACATATCAGGAGGGGGTCACCATAAGGAAGCGAGAAGTAGAACAAGCAAAACAAGCAATAGCTAAAGATGAAGCAGAATTGTCAAAGCTGAAAAATGAGGAGAAGATACTCAAAGGTCTTGTTCAACAGCTCAAAGGTATAGTCTTATCTATATCTTATTCATATCGTACTCTCTTTTGTATTATAATTTAAAATTCAATCATTATCTTCACTCGCTATTATCATTGTCCAAGCCTTGTCCGTAGTACTTGGGGTTAGGTATATGAATCCTGTTTTACTGTTAAATACTTCTTTTTACAAATACAAAAAAGAAAGCGATCTTTTATTTGATGTTCAAAATATAATATAAACTTCACTGCCCATTATGCCTAGAAGGATACCACTCCCACTCCAAAGTCACGATTTTATGATTCTGGAGTGGAACTGCCTCTGAACTGCTTTTCCAACAATCAGGGAGCTTGTTGTATTCCTTGAGTTTGCTAGCTGGGTGAACTCTTTTTTGTATCCTTGCCTCTTTTCTCTAGTGCATCTTCTTCTTCCACTTCATAAGGAAAAAAATAAAAATCAGGGAGCTTGAATTGAGTTTTTAAATTTGCATTCCCTTGTGCAACAGACCAGGAGCGGGCACCACTGTAATTTAAGAGTGGTGCTCCTCTGTTACGTAGTTCTTTGTGTCCCTAGCTCTGTCTCTGTCCCATTTTATATCTTTTTTTTGTCCTCTTTGAAGAAACAACTTTTTTAGTTGCAAAAGAAAATTGGAAAATAAATAAAATTTCTCTATGGTTTTTATAAATGACCAAAATATTTAGACAAACTAATCTAATTACAAATGATGCCAGTTTTCTTTTAAGTGACTTATACAACTGTTTGTAATCTATGATCATACCCTTAATGCCAATATAACTTTTTTTTTTGTTTTTTTTAAATTCTTAACGGTCAAAATTTTATTAAAAACAGAGAAGGAAAATACAAGCTACTAAAACAACACAAAGCAAATCACTACATGCAAATTGGGACTGAGCACCTGCTATACATGATAGACCACCCAACCCCTCCAATTGGTGAGCTTATCCGCCAACCCATTTGGTCCTTCGGGACATGAACCAAAGAGATACCCAACAAAGAGGCCAATTCTCTAATCTCATGAACAAATGAGCTAATTGCCAAGATCCACTTTCTTTCCCCATCTCCCAACCAATTACAACAGTGGAATCTCCTTCAACACAACAGCCCACCATCCCCATACGTCTCAGCTCACACAAGCCCATAAGAGGACTAAGAATCTCTGCCTTTGTAGAGTTGCATACACCCAATATAACCTTTCTACTTTACAAATTTTCCATAAGTACATATACTGTTTGTGTACAATTTTTTTTTCGTCAATAAATTATCTTTTACTTATTAAACACACATATGTGCATGCGCGCACACACACAAACACATACTCTGGACCTTAAGAGATAGTTTCTTTTGGTCAATAACAACTCAACTCAGCAAAGCCTTATCACAAATATTTTGGGGTTGGCAGCAAAATTCTTCTCTGCCATTCTACACATATCTTTCTGATGACAAATATAATTTCCTGAAGAAACGAGTAGAAATAGAAAGAAACGCCCTGGACCAAACAAGAAACCAGCCAAAGGCAACCAAGCCCAAAGGCACCCAAAAATGGTAACAACGAAAACAATAACTAGGGCTTCAAGTTTCCTAGGAGATGTTTAATTTTGGTGTTCGCTTCATGCTTTTGTCATATGGATCTAATCACAATAGTCATGGGAGTATATTGAAAGTGATATCTAGAAAATTTTTATATAAAAAAAAAAAAAAAAAAAAAAAAAAAATGAAGCTTGTGTTGGTGAATGTCTACACTAATTAGCCAAAAAAAAAAATAAAAATTCTACACTTGGGTAACTGCTGAGAATTAGCTCACTTTAAATTAGAGTGGTGTTTCATAGATGTCAACATGTCAGGTGGTGAATGAGACAGCTCATACATGAGCACATTTTGGTAGTTACATGGTCAAGCCTATAGCTCAAATAAATGATGCTCTTGAGTATCAGCCAGGCTTGACCCCACCAAACCTACCAGCAAAAGAAAAATAATATTTTTTGGATAAGAAAAAATATTCTTTGTGATGGGGATAAGGAGCCCTCAAAGCCCAATAAAAGACAAAGACAAGCAACAAAAATAAAACACAACAGAAAATCAAGTTACACCACTATCTCAAACATAGTCCACCCATCCCCTTTTAATATCCACATATGTACAATTGCCAAAAAGCATTATCCATAGTAGCCCAAAAGAAACATCTCTCCTTAGCACATATGAAAACTTTTTCGGATGGTTCTGCTTCATCTTGAAAGGTTCTCTTGTTTCTTTCCAACCATAAGGAGCAGCAGGCCGCATGGAACAACGATATTCACAGCACTTGTTTCTTCTTTGATGAGCTCGAAATCATCCATCCTTTCACCATCTCTTTGACCTCTGTTGGGAACACCCACGATACACCAAATTCTTGGAGAGAAGCATTCCACCCCTCTTTTGCAAAATCGCTGTGAATGAGAATATGGTTTATAGATTCATTCATTTTTAAGCCACAAAAGACACATTCAAAAGGATATCTCTTCTTTTTCTCAACTTATCAAGTGTTAGAATACTATCACTTGTTTCTGTTCACACAAAGAATTGGACCTTTAAAAAAGGCACTTTACACCCTAAATGACTTTCTTCCCAAGGAAATCCTATACTGCCTTCATTAGAGAAGAAATCATAGTAAGATTTAACAGAAAACATGCTATTATCATTTTGGTCCATTTCTTGTGATCCTCCCTGATGCGGTGGCACGAGCATGACTTGAGGAGTTCCAACCATTGTGGAGGCCCAAGACCAAGAGCAAGGAGTTAAAGAGGAAGATCACAGTGCTGTCCTAAAGTTTCTTTTAGTAATTTTTTGTTTTGAAGGGTAGTTTGGTAATTTTCTTATGTAATAAGGCCATTAGAGCCAAGTTAAAAAGTTGGTGGGGAGTTGGAATCAATTTAGAAGAAGTTTAGGACTATTTTTAGATTTTTTGGATTTTTTTTGGGTTTTTTTTTGGGCTGACCGTACAAAGGAGGGGTATTTTGGTTCAATGTGGTCTAATTTTGGTTTTATTTTATTTTAAATAGGCTCTAAAGCCTCATTGTACGATTGGTTTTTGAGAATTAATGAATTGAAGTTTGGTTTTGCTCAAGGTGGAACTTGTCTTCCAAAATCTCTCACAGAAGATGAGTTCTTTCCCTCTTTTATCGTAATCTTTATCTTTATTCTCTTCTCTAATTTTACATCTTCTTCTTCTCCATCTACTTTCTTTTCTTTAAAATCTCTGCAGAAAATCTATTTTTTTCTTTAAATTATCATCTTCTACATTCTTTTTATTCCTACACATTACCAATCATTTTTTCCATTCTTTTCCCCCTTTGTTCTTGCCTCTTTTGCTAGTTTTTTGAATTATGGAAAATTTCCAGCAAACACTCTTTTTTTAATTACTTTTTCAAATCTTGATATAAACCTAATTTTTTCTAGGTTTATTCATCCCATACCCTAAAACACCCATCCATACAAGAATCCCCAATTTCCAACCCTAATTTTTAGGTTTTCTTGAAAACCCACAATTCTTGAACCCAAAGCCCAACTTTCTTCAAATTTCAACAACTTCTAATCTTTTGCATTCTTTTCTTGATTTCTATTTAATTTTATTACATTTTTTGCTTCCCTTTGATAACCCAATCATTTTTTTTACTTAGTATCTTTGAATTTTAATTAATTTCTTTAGAGATTTGGTTTCTTGATTTTTTTTTATTTAAATTTTCAGCATTCTTTAATTTTAAGAAACATTCTTTTAGACTTTTGGTGGTTAAATAATTCTTGTAGGAAGCCTTTCCCTTTGGATCCTACATCAGTCCCTATCTTTTTTTTTGTTTAGTAAGAAAAGATGATTTTATTAATAGAAATGAGGGAGAAGAACAAAAACAGAGGCCAACATGAGCAGTGCCGTTGCAGACAACATTACATAAAAACTATGCTATCCCACTCCAAGAACCATTGGAAACATTTGATAACCCTGAATAGAGGTAAGTAGGAAAACCAACTTGCCATCCTTGATAACACCTGATCTGGCTTGACCTCGGCTCTAGATTCTACAAATATTCGGGCATTCCTCATGCCCCAGATATACCAGCATATGATGAAAGGCAGCCCCTTCCAAATCACCATTCCTCTTTGAGAAAGAACCTCAGAGGGGCCAATCGACCAGCTAAAGGGAAGATCCCTCACTGAGTTGGGCATCACCCAAGAAACCCTGAATCTGTTAAAAAAGAAAGCCCAACCTGCAGCGACTTGAGGGCAATGCATGAACAGATAGTTTGCTGATTCTGCCTCTTAGCAGCACAAAGAGCATCGATTTGGCCATTGGAATCCCCTATCAATGATGATATCAAGGGTGGGAGCTCGATTCCAGAAAAGAAGCCACATGAAGAAGCCTACCTTCATCGGGAGGAATGAGGTCTAGACATGATGATGTAGGATGCATGTAAACATGATAGCATGTTGAGATCAAAAGAAATTATCCAAAGTAATCAGCAAGCATAACCTAGATTCCTATTCGCAGTCATGTTCAAGTCAAGTATCAAAGGATAATCAGTTAGGGCTCAACTAGTCACACACCCATAGTTAGAAAACTTATAAAGTACTCATAAACAGAATTGAAATCAATCACATATGCTGTTGTGCCCACATCAGAATTGAAAATCAGCATCAAGAACCATAAGAACACATTCAGAACAAAGAAAATATAATCCAGCAGCAAATAGGATTGATAGAGAGATGGGATTATGCACTAAAATTGACCAGCAGCAATAAGATTTCAAAATATAATTAGTTATGACTCAGATTAGCAGGACGCAATTTATTAAGTATAGAACAGTCCCTTTGAATGCCTAAAGCTGCAGAAATATAAAGGATTTAAATACTGGCTTCAGGGGAAAACAGAATAACAACAAAGGGTTTATTGATTTTAGGACTTGGGGGGTTTTGGATTTCAGAATTAGGGTTGAAGAATTCAATACTCAGCCTTTCAATCACCAAAACACCAAGAACCTTAATAAGGAGAAAGAAAAATATTACCTGGTTTGATGGTCTTTCACCATAAGAACCAAGGTCTTGGCCTCTCATCAAGAAGTTTCACCCAAATCCCATGAATCTCTCCTGGTTTTTCCAATCTCTAGAAGAGGGAAGAGAAGAGCAGCTGTGCACTTCAAAAGAATTCTTTATTCAGTCGATCATTAAGTTACAAGCTTAATCTCCCCTTATTTAGGTGACACCCTACTAAGTAGTTACAATGGATTCTCACAAACACCCAAAAACAAAAACCTTAATACCACCTACGTCCTATGACTACATGTAGTACAAAAATAAGAAATAAAACATAAAAAAACAGAAAACATTAGACTAAAATCACTCCAATAATGCTCCACATTATGTCCATCAAGTGTCCTCCAAGGCTGCCCACATGGGCTGACAAGTGGGCTCCACATGGATTCTAGCTACTTGAACCACAATGACAAAGGGGCAACCTTCCTCCGCTGGTACACCTGTGTAGATGTGGTATTGATTTCCGCATCACATGATGATTGGGGAAAACCATCTTGGGGGCTTGGGATTAGAGTCTGTAGGTTAATTCACTGAAAATGTACCTTTTGAATTGCTAGTCCATATCCAAGTGTCTCTCTCATGAGGCTCACTATGACTTGCTTGATCATTGCATCCCATGAAACCAGACATAAACTCCATCGCCCAGTCATTAATCTCCCTCCATAACTTGAGATTCCACCCGATAGAGTTTGTCTCCTTCTCACTAACCAGGTGGTTGGCCATTGATCCATCCTTTAAACTGTCAAACAGGAAGATTTTGGGAAATATTGAGGCTAGGGGGCTCTATTCACACCAATTGTCTAGCGGCCAAAATCGCACCTTGTCCTCTATTCCCACTTGAAATGAAATGCCTTGGATGAAAGCATCATAACCCTCCGAGATGGGTTTCCAAAGGCTTTTACCACCAGGACCTCTGAGAGAGCTGCTCATCCGGTCTTCCCTAATGGTCCCATATTTGTTGCTGATGACTTTCCTCCATCTTTGGTTTGGCTCATTGCCGATTCTCCACAGCCACTTGAGAAGGGGAGCTTTGTTCATGACTTTTAGTGGTCAAATCCCCAAACCACCTTGCTCTTTTGGTTTACGAACTCTGTTCCAACCAATAAGATGGACTTTTCGGTCCTCATCATTGGAGCACCATACAAACTTCCTCCGTAATTTTTCCAATGTGGAGACCATTGGGCATGCGGTACAAGGACATATAATAGACAAGGAGATGGGAAATCACACTATTAAGCATAGTTATCTTCCTGCCTTTGGACAACATTTTTCCTTTCCACGCTGCAAGCATTTTCTCCATCCTTTCTATAACCAGGTCCCATATTGATATAGAATAAGCTTTGGCTCAAAGGGGCAGCCCAAAGCTCTGTTTTAGAGCAACCAGAGATCATAGCCAACGATTTGAAGTTATGCACATTTCCTACACCAATTATCTTCAATTTTCTCAAGTTAACCTTTGACCCAAACACTGCTTCAAACATTAAGAGGATGCAGCGGGGATTTTGCACATGCTCTTGATCTACCTTCATAAATAATAGAGTGTCATCCGCAAACTGAATGAGAGGGGTAGATGAACCTTTTTTCCCAATTTGGAAGCCTTGGATGAGACCCAAGCTTTCCTCCTTGTCCACTAGATGACAAAATGATTCCATTACAATATTGAAAAGGAAATGGGACAAAAGGTCTCCTTGGCGAAGCCCCCTTGAACTCCTAAAGAAGCCTACAAAAGATTTGTTTTAAAGGATAGAGAGAGAGGCTGATGAGATGCAAGTTAAGATCCACAAACACCACCGTTACCTAAAGCCCATTCTTCACATTGAATCAATTAGGAAATCCCAATGGACATGGTCATAAGCCTTTTCCATATGGGTTTGGAACAACACTCCTTCCTGGCCAACTCTTTCTCAATAATCCACACACTCGTTGGCGATGAGAGAGCAATCCAAGATCTATCTTCCCCTCACAAAAGCACCTTGCTGCTTTGAGATGATGCACTCTATAACCCATTTTAATCTTTGTGCTAATATTTTGGCCAAGGCAAGAAGAGCCCATTGTCTATTGGGATGAGATGAATGAGTCATTTAAGGAAAAGTCCCTTCCTTCATCATATCAGGCTAGGCTTTTGGATCAATGGCAGTCCAGGTCAGGGAAACATGTTCGCCACTAACTTTATTGCACGTGTTGATGAATTTATGATGAGATGCGATGTTAGAGAGGATCCCTTTGTCTTATTGTCTAGATTTAGGATGGGACTCTAACTTGAGATTCAGGAGTTGATCCCCTATAGTATTAACACCCTATAGGAAGCCTATCAAATGGTGCAAGAGTTGGAGAGGTATCTAAGACCACAGGCCCCACAGACTTTTGAAATTCGCTGTAGTGAGCTCAGACATGTTGTATCTAAGAGTAGATCTCTCACAGGGGGATAGTTTTCTTGAGGACCATTGAGCAATTCCAGACCCTCTTCTCAACTTAACAAGGATAAGGGAGTTGCTAGAGAAAACTTGTGTGGTGGTAGCCCAGATCATTGTTATTAGTGTAAGGGATTTAGCCACTATGCTATCTAGTGCCCCATAGGAAGAACGATCTCTAAGAATTTATACTTGGAGGGCAATGAGGAGGATGAAAGAAGGGGTGATGATGAAGGCAATGGATTAGATGAAGAAGTCCATCAACCCAACCACATCTGATGCATGCATAATCAAGAGTTTGATGTATGTACCACCCCACAAGAGGACCAAGTACAAGACGTGTGCTACATATGTGTTATTTAGAGTGTCTTAGGTAGGTGGGATTCATATGTAATAAGGCCTTTTGTGCCATGGGATTTTTGGGATTTTATGTCATAGGGTTATGTTTGTAATAAGGTTAAACAACCAAGGATATGATGGGTATTTTAGGCCTAGTTGAAACATTATTTTGTCTTTTTGGGGTTTCCCAAGTCAACAAAGTGGCGCCTATACATGCTGGTCATCAACCTTGGTTTCTCGAGGTTTTAGAAGTTTTAAAGTTTAGGGAAAATAGTTTTTAGATCCAATAGTTTTAGGAAAGTCTTGAGTCTTAAGTAGGAGTTATTTAGAAGTTTGTTTCATAAATTTTAAGTCTTGTAAGCCTATTTAAGAGACACCCCACGATTGAATGAAGTAGCGAATAATGAATTAAGTTTTAAATAGGGTTTTTACCTATCGGGCCTGTGTCCCTCTACTTCTAGGGTGTTGTATCCCTATCCCCTTTCTTTGGTTGTAGCCGTGAGGCTTCCATCCCCTTCTTCTTCCTCTCTTCCCTCTTGCTCTTCTTTTGTTGTCTTCTGCATTCCTCTCTCATTCTTCTGCATTCCTCTCTCATTCTTCTTCTTAATTCTTCCTTCATACTTCTCTCCATTTCTCCCTATGCGACACTTCCGTATTTGAGAAATACAACTACTGTTTTGAGTATTTGCAGAATCAGATAATTAAACCCCACAGTTGGAGTTTCTAGACTATGTACTTCTCAAATTGCAGACCTTAGTTGTAGGTATATTGTGTCTTATTTTAACAGGTTTTTATATTCATTTATTATTCAATTGAATCGAAAACTCCATTACAAACTATATGAAATTTATGATTCTATGATAAATCTTATTGAGCCTGTTATTCATTATGAATAGAATTTCTAGGTCCAACTAGTCTAGTCACTTCCTATAAGAATTGATGAGGACATCTTGCCTCGTGGCAAACTTAGAGTGTACCATCACTAGAAGAGAGTTCCCTAAAGCCTTTACATAGACCAATGACTGTTTAGAGTCCATCGCTTTGATCAGGAGGTGATTTGGAGCTGATTTGAGCATGACGCACTTTTTTAGGCATGTGGGGCCTACTTGTCCATGTGGGTGGGTCCACATGTCGGCACCATCAGTGTAAAAGTTATTTTATATTTTTCTGTATTTTATTTTATTTTTTTGGTTATAGGGGTATATTGGTCATTTTCTGATTTTTGAGGGGCTTGTGTGCAAAATCAGAATTTGAGAGTTTTAGTTTGGGTGAATAAGTGCATGTTGCACGTAGGAATGCCCTCTTCTATTTAGCTTTTGTTTCTTTTATTTTATTTGGACTCTATTTCCAATTTTAGAAACAATGTAATTAGGATTTGAATTTTATATAAATAAATAAGAGCTGGTCGTAAATGCAAAATCAGAATTTGGGAGTTTTAGTTTGGGTGAATAAGTGCATGTTGCACGTAGGAGTGCCCTTTTCTATTTAGCTTTTGTCTCTTTTATTTTATTTGGACTCTATTTCCAATTTTAGAAACCTAATGTAATTAGGATTTGAATTTTATATAAATAAAGAAGAGCTGGTTGTAAAGACCCAGTTTACATAGAAAACATATTTATTTTGAAAGCAAAATTTTGCTCCTTCAGCCGACTACATCTCTTTGGGGTTGCTAGGGTTCTCTCTCTTAGTTGCCTTACCAAGGGACTTGGGTTGGTGATTTCCTCCAAGGTAAGAGTTCCTCAGCAATCACCTTCTTCTTCCTCTTTTTTTGTCCTGGTTTTTCTTGCTCCCATAACTCTCATAGCATACAAAACCACCTCCACATCATCTTCCATCTTCCCCACATAACCCCACACCATCTTTACACTTTCCTTGCTTCTCACAACAAAACCCATCTTCCCTAATCTTCCCTACATCTCACAGCTAGCCATTACCTGCAGAGAAAATCAAGAAACATTAAAATCCCTTTCAAACCCAAACAAAACCCTACTCCCTCCTTTCCCATCACTGCCGGCCACCCCAAAACACCCTTCTAGTTTATTCTTTCATTAAAAAAAAAAAAAAAATTCCCCAAACCATCTCCTACTTACTGCCTTGCAAATCCTGTAGAAAAAAACCCATTCAAGAATTCAAGAAACCATCAAATACTAGACCTATCTTAACCCAATCGGTCACCTTACCACCCCACCTTCATCAAATACTTCCATAGATCATCACCCTAAACCCTTAAACCTACTACCCTAATAAAACCCCTTCAAGAATCCAATCGACTACCCCTTTCCTTGACCAAATCACCTCAGTCCAATCCCCTTGCTTCGATACCCATTTCTTGCACTATTTGTATTACCTTTATAAAGGAAACAAACCCTAGCAACCTGTGGCTGACCTATCTATAGGTTCCTCACTGTTTTGGGTCATTAAAACCCAAAACCCAAGGATATACCCATCGGCTCGATTTGCTTCCCCGCCCATAATTGTGTTTTCACATCAAAGCTTTGCTTGCCTAAGGGAGATTGTTTCAAAGGGATTATATTCCATACTCTATGATAGACTTGGGCAGATCTCCCTCTTGTGCTTGGGTTGATCTTGTTATAACCCTAAGGGGTTTACATCGTTCAGCAGCTTGTTTGGTGATTCTTTGTCTGATTTGCTTCAAGAAAAGTGTCTACTTTCTACAGTTGCCTATATACTTGGATTGCTAGTGATACAAGGACCACTCCTTGGTGTGATTTGACTGAAGTTAGAACTTATTCAAGTGTTCTAAGGTGTAAAGCTTATTATTTTGGAGTATTGACACACAAAGTGTTCGCTAAAAGTTCTGAAGGAGAGTGTTCATCCACTGATCTTGTGGCTGATATTAAGGTTTGATCCGGAAGAGTTCTATATCGTATCCACAGTCCATAATTTGAGTAAGGTGTACTTGATTATTGCTGCTGCCCATATCATACACATAGCTCTATCATGCCATCTAGTCACTGCTTTGCAACCTTTTAGCTTGCTGCCAACAACCACATTTGTTCCCCATTTGAACTCCTTATCACTTAATTTATACACTTTTGTTTATTTTCATATTTCACATACTTTATCATTCATATATATACCCTATTAGCTTGCTGTCCAGCCATGCATCTATCTTTTTTTTGTCCCCTTTTATATGTCTTTTTTGTAGGTCTTCATTGCATTGCTTGTTAACTAGTCTCTAATTTAGTTGGTAGCTTTAATTTTGTATGATTTGTTCTTAAATTTTCTTCATTTTATTAGGTTCTTATCTTGTTTGGTTTAAATTAATTCATCACTTAATCTTTCCTTTTGATTCTTTCAAAGCAATTGATAGATTATGAATCTAGTTTGTAGTGTTGACTTGTGGATCTCTTTAATTTCTTGACATGCGTACTACATCAAGAGCCCTATTTCTTCTCTTTATTTTTAGGGTTTTTATCGCTATCATATCCCATTTCTAACCCCTTAAACACCTCTTGATTTCACTTTGTTTTGATCAATTTCTTGATCCAAGATTCTCCATTGTTTTATGTTTTTTCTCAAGAAACATTACTGACTGGTAAAACTAGTGTTTTATAGACTTTTATTTGTCAAAATGACGGTGACCTCAAATTTTATACGGTGAGCCCTTTGATATAAATATAAACACCTATGAAATTTTAGAAAATACCAAGGCACGAGCAGGGTTGTTTTGGTAGTTTGTGTGGGTTCCACCTAGGAACTCCAGAAAACCCTAAAACAGTGTTCTTCCTCTTTTTCTCTCTGTTTTCTAATCTAAATCCATTATAATCATTCTAAGCTTCTTTGTGTGTTAATTTACTATTTCCCTTAAAGTTTGTGATTACGTGGGTGTGAATGCCATTAGTTTTTAGTTTATCTAAATCTGTCTTAAGCTTCCGCATCTTTAATTCGGCCCATTTAAGCAAGATATACAAGCCTAGGCTGCCTTGTATCAATTTGGCACCAAAACTTGTGATATCCTACATCAACATCCCTGGTGATGAGGATCTTGAGAGTGATGAGGGATGTATGGCGTTCCTTAGGGAGACATCTTCCCACCCCCATTCACCAGATTCTACATCTCTTCTGATGGTGGCGAGGTGTGCCCTTACTTAGCAAAAACTAGAGAATGACTGGTGTAGGAATACCATCTTCTATACCTATGCCAAGTATAGAAAGAAGAGTTGCAAGATTATTATTGATAGTGGGAGTTGTACCAATGTGGTGTCTGCTAGTATTGTGCGACACTTGGGACTCTCACTAGTTCCTCACTCTCAGCCATGCAAGGTGGCTTGGGTTGATACATCCTCTATCCTTGTTTCCCATATGTCATGACCCAGATCCGAGGTCTGTATTCGTGACCTGAATCCAGATCTGTAACATTGGATGACACACCTCAAACCATTTTTTTTGATAAGTAAAAATTTCATTAAAGAAAGAAAAATGATAAGACATCCCCATTTCTCATAGTGGGGAGATCTTGTTTTCGGAGTGTGACCGTTGTCTTCAATTCAAAAATCCATTATAAAATTTTCCCTTTTCATTTTAATCCTTTATTATCAAAACACATCGCAGCGGAATAATAATTATGTAACGTTCAAATCATTCATATTCTCATATAGCAGCAAATTACATAATCATTACCATTTTCTTTTTCAAAATGCAGGGAAATATATATAAAGACTACAATCCATAATCGTAGCAGCGGTATACATATACAGACTACAATCCATAACCGTAGCAGTGGAATATTAATCATTCATCCACATCTAAACTACTCAAAATATTAACATGTCTACAAATCAAAGTAAAGGTTCTTAAGAGCCAACCAACCACAACATGTTCTCGGTCTTCCAACCTCATCAAAATTTACATGCAAATAATCCTAGAGAGTATCAAAGAAGTACAACTCGTGTTCAAAACTAAAACGCCAAACTATAAACAATTCAGGACCTAGCCGCCCACTCTAATCTCATCCTCCGCAACCCAAGCGACTCGTGGTATTTCGATCCGATCCTCAATCTGTAAGGTAGTGTTAAATGCGGTGAGCTTGACGGGCTTAGCGAGAAGATATACAAAATATACAACAGAAAAGAAAGAATAAAGCAGACACGATGATAGATAGGAATGAATCAAGATCGAGTAAAGATGCCAAATGCTTATATGTGTGCAATAAGAAATCTATACATACATCCTTACTACGATTCAAAGTATATCTATGCTTCCAAATAATCATAGAGGTTTTCAAATCAAATCAAAATGTGCATGCACGATATGTTACCCATAAGGGACTCCGTTAAATACTAAAACTGAATGCGTATAACCCAAGGAGGATCTTCGACAAAACCAAAACATGTAGGTAACCCATATAAGGTCTTTGATAAATTCAATCATGTAAAAACCCATGTAGGGTCTCCCGACAGATTAAACTATGCAAACAACCCATGTAGGGTCTTCGATAAATCAAATCATGCAAGTAATCCATGTAGGGTCTCTGACAAATTAAATCATACAAATAACCCATGTAGGGTCTCCGGTGAATCAAATTATGCAAACAACTCATGTAGGGTCTCGGATGAATCAAATTATGCAAACTCATAAAGGATCTGCAATAGCCGTGAAGGCTAATTCACCAGGGGGTCTCCAATGCCACAAGGGCTAACCTCAAAGAGGTCTTCGAATTTTCCATGAAGACGCATGCCATAAAGACCAACTTTAAGGAGGTCTCTAAATTTCCCATGAAGACGCTTGTTATAAAGGCCAACCTCAAGGAGGTCTCTGAATTTTCCATGAAGGTGCTTTCCATAAAGGCCAACTTCAAGGAGGTCTCCAAATACCATATAGGCAAACCTAATAATGGGTCTCTGAGCTTGCCACAAGGGCCAACTCCATAGGGGTCTCCGAGTTTGCTATGAAGGCACTTGTCATAAAGGCCAACCTCAAGGAGGTCTCCAAATTTGCTATGAGGGTGATTGCCATAAAGACCAACCCGATAAGGGTCTCCACATGTCATAAAGACCAAATATAGCCTGCAAAAATCTCCCAGGGTATCAAGGGCTTGTTTACTAAAATTCTCTTGAACAAGGGTTTAGCCAGCAAAAATCCCTCAGGGCATCAAGGGTTTGTCTGCTAAAATTCACTTGGACTAGGGTTTAGCCCTCAAAAATTCCTCGGGGCATCAAGGGTTTGTCTCCACATAATTCCTCCGGGACCAGTGTAGTCCTCTAAGATTTCTAAGGACAAGGGTTCCAAAGCAAATCCACGTGTTCAAAACAATATATATCAAATCCATGCTTATGTAATGTAATGTAATTACTACATAAATATGCTATACAAAAGATATCCGTATGTCCAATCTCATAAAGTATCCAAAACCAAAGATGTCAATCTCTTACATAAGCCAAAACTAAAATACGAATGAGGATGCTTGGCTTAAAACTAAGGACATAAAATCTGTGTAATGTAAAACATTTTCATGCCAAATGCACCTGAAGATAATACAAGGTAGCTCAAATGCTTCACAACCCATGTAGAAATCCAATGAGGACACTCTAATAAATGCTAAATGTAAACATAGAATGGAAATCACATTTCTAGGAACTTGAGAGTGAAAGTATGTGCATATAATGCATAGATACTTACAATGTGCTTTCACTCCTCCATTGGATTTCTTCAAATATCTCATTTCCTTTTGAATTCTCTCTCTTCTCTGAGATTAACCAAGAAACATAATCAAAATCTATGAATCTAAATAATTTTCTAATGAAAAACTAGAAACTAAACAAGTGGCAAGCTAAAACTAAGGTCCTTGAGCTTACCTTGTTCCTTGGAGAAGAAATTTTCTTTTCCTTTCCCAAATTTCCCCCTTATCTCTCTTTAAGCTTTCTTCTAATGTTCGTAGTCTAAATTGGGTAAAATTGGGCTCTAGCTTTGTCATAAACGAATCCCAATGCCAGGGAGTGGCATTTCTACAATTTTTTTTGTCTCTGTAATTGATTCGAGTGATCAAAGTTCCATTCTTGAGCGCTTGAAGTTCAAGCGCTCGAACTTCCCTTCTCGAGCGCTCGAGGCAATGCATGTTCTGGATTTTCCGAATTTCTCTTAGCTTGAGCGCTCAAAAATCCCCCTTGAGCTGAGTGCTCGAAGTTTCTCAGATTTGTGTTTTTGGGTCCTTTTGGGTTCTTCTTGGGTCAAAGTCTCCTCCTATGATCTATGGTCCCCCTCATTGACTCCTAAACCATTAAGTGTGAGCCTTTAGGTGATAGGTTACCCTTAACCCATGTCGTTTATCCATTTCCCGTTTATTATCTCATAGGAATGTGCACGGTGGTATACCATAGGTGTCAGGTTCCCATGTAGTTTTCCTCATTTAAGGACACCTTACGGTGTGATGTAGTGCATATGGATGTTGGCCACATTGGTGTAGAACTACCTTTTGGAAAGGACTCTAAACAAGCTATTGAATCTTTTTCATAAACCCTAAAATTTCAGGGTTTCCAAAAGGGCTTCCAAACCCTAAACTTCTTGAGCAAAACCTTGACATTTTGGATTCTTGTCCAAAACCCTAAAATTTTGAGAGCAATTTACAGATTTCTTATTCAATCTTGATCATGGTGACCACCAACACCTTGTCTACAAAGGTAGATGAGCATGCCATAGAAATTGAGGCTACTAAGAGAGAATTAGGACAAATGGAAGCTAGGTTGACAACCAGGGTAGATGGTGTGCGAGCTGAAGTGAGAACTATGAAGGACTCAATTGACGAACTTGTAGTTGTGGTCAATCAATTACAGCTCCAATTCCAGAACTTCACGAAAGAAGCTTTAGAGAAATAACCAGTTCCGGCCGTGGAAGCTTCAAATTCAGAATCCCCTCCACGTCAAGCAAAGAGTGTGCAAATTGGTACACCTTCTCATCAGTACCAGCATGAGGTAGTTCCACCCTAGAGAGATTTTACTGAGCATAGTACAGTTCACCATGAGCTTGATAGGAGCACCCGCCTAGATGTGCCATATTTTTTTGGTGAGCACATATTTTTCTTGAGTGGCTACACAGTATTGAGGCTTTCTTTGATTGGCATGATATTCTAGTAGGCAAACAACTCAAATTTGCAGAGGCCAAGTTGAAGAGTACTGCCGGGTGTGGTGGGATAGTTATAAGGAAGAGCATAGGCACTTGGGTACATTCTGCAACTGGGAAGACTTGAAGGCAACGATGAAGCACAAGTTTGAGCCCCTAGGCTTTAGATAGAGAGAACATCTTCAGCTTACATAGCTCCAGCTAGGTTCTCTGATAGTTGAGTACACGTCTACACAAGCAGATTCTACCACTTGGCTTCCCGTGCAAAGTCCAAGTGGGACAATGATATCATGGTTGCCATTTATCGGCGTGGATTGCAGACTCAAATCACAGCTGGTTTGAGTTATAGCTGTGTGCCTCCACTTGATAGTGCTGTTTACATTGTGTACTAGGTGGAGAACTTGAAGAGAGTTCCTTTCTGGTGACCTTTTTCTGAGAGTTTTTCACGAGTTGGCAACCACATTTGTGTAGGGGTAAAAGAGAATTGGACTAGGATTCTTAGAAGTCTTTATAAAAGGCATTGTTCGTAGGATGTAATCAGTTGATGATATTGGAATGTTGGGGACAGGTGCTTCTCATTCTCTCTCATCTCACGGCTTTCTCTTTTTTCTCTCTCATCTCTATCGTGACTCTTTCTCTCTCTCCCATGAGTTCCTCTCTCTCTCTTTCTTTCTTCTTATTTCTTACTTGAATCTTGGACTGTTTCCTTCTGTTTTCTTCATTTAGATTGCTGTTTTTACTTATTATGTTGATTGTCCTTGAACCTTTTAACTTAAAGAATCATCAAGATTCAATCTTGATTCGATTTTTGATCAAATCTGAAAACAGCATATATTACCCTACTTTCCTATTTTCTTTCATCAAGAAGCCTAAAGAACTAATCTTTTTGAATCTTAAACCAATTCCCATCTATTTAAATCAGCCCCCATCTGGTTTTCAAACCCAAAATCCATTAATTACATACCTTGTGGCAGCTCTTAAACCTTGTTTTCTGCAGCCTTATTCAAGAACAAAATCTCCATTCTTTTATACCCATCGACCTACTCTTTATTCTTCTAAAACCAGCCTGCTAATAACCCCAAATCAACCCTATTTTTAACCTTCTTTTAATCCCTATTCCTTACTGAAAATTTCAATCCTAATTCCCTTTTCTTTGGCATATTTGATAAAACCATAAACTCAGCCCTATAATTTTGTTCCTCACTCCATTGATACTTCTATATAGCTTTTGTAGCCTATCTAGTGCTAATCCCTTGGGTAGCCCTACATCACACATCCTCTTAGACAGACCATGGTTATATGACATAAATGTAACACTGTTTGGTCGCTCAAACATGTGTTCATTTATATTTCAGGGTAAGAAGATCAAGCTGAATCTTCTCTCGCCCAAGTCAAACCAGGAAGTTAAGGGGAATGTGAGTCAGGGCAAGAACGTCAAAGAGTCAGAGACAAAGGCCCTGCACATTATCAGCTCGAAAGAGTTCGAGTGAGAGGTTAGGGAGGAAGCCATTTATTTTTGCGCCATTGACTAAAGAGGCTACTTCTGAACCTGTATTTGAGTATCCTCCCGAGGTGGAATCAGTCCTGGGGGAGTTTTAGGATATGTTTCCTGAGGATTTTCCAGATGAGCTCTCACCTATGCGTGACATCTAGCACGCCATAGATCATGTTCAAGGGGTTACATTGCTGAATTTGCCCCATTACCGCATGAATCCCACAGAGCATGTAGAGCTAAAGATGCAAGGTGACGAACTTCTGATAAAGGGATTCATTAGAGAGAGCATGAGTGATGTAGCATAACAGTCCAAAGAAGGATTGACTTGCTATTGTAAATTAAAAGAGACAGGAGCTGTCATGTAGGACTATTTTGGGTTTGAAAACAGTGAATAATGGAGCAAACAGTTGGGACTGAAATCTGGGTTATTCTAGGGACATGTGGGGACTGATTTTAAAGCTAAAAGAGAGTTGAATTAAAGGATCACACGTGGGTATATTTGGGTTGACAGAAGGAAGTTTATGGAGCAGAAAATAGGGAATAAAGAAAGGCAAGAGGAGGCTGATTTCTATAGAATAGTTATCCACTCGTGTAGGCTAAAATAGGGCCCATTTAGGGGCTGAAATTGGGACAGTTTTGTGGGGACAAAATGTGACTGTTATAGAAAATAGTAGGGAAAAAAGAAGAGAGGAGAATATAAGGGAAAAGAAAGGGAGAAGAGAGGGATAGACAGAGTAGATGGAGATCACTTACTCATTAGGAGTGAAGATGAGAAAGAATGATGAGAAGAAGAAGAGAGGAAAAACATTTACTTGTGTGGAAAAGAGAGAGGAGAGAAAAAAGGATGGGGGACTCACCTATGTGGCTATGTCGTGAGGGGTTATAGAGAGAGAAGGGGATACCCCTAATGTAAACACACGATTTCTATCAATTTTCCATAATCATAATTCACTAAATTTCCTTGAGATTGCAGATCTTTAAATAGGTTTACAATAAATTAAAGAATTCAAATTCTAATCAAATACCTAGATTCTAGGACTCAATATTTATTTAACTTACTGAACTAAAACAACTACTAAAGATAAGAATCTTACCATAAATGGACTCCTAATGTGTGAAACAACTAGGGATTGATGAGTTGGTCTTGTGGGCTCCTCAAGATCTCCACCAGATTCTCCAATATCTTGGGGATTAAAGGAGCTGGACATCCAGCTCTTGTACGCCCACAAATATCTCAAAATTCTCTAAATCTTGGAAACCATTGAGCTGTATGACCAGCTCTTGTGGGACACATAATATTTCAAATTTTAAACATTAGATGGGCTACAAAAGAGGCTATCGTGCTGTAACGCCTCGAAACTAAGATCACATGGCATAGTTTCCCAAACATACACCGCAACAAGTGCTACCATCTGCTAAGTGCCATATAATAAGACCTTAACCTTTTTTTTATCTTTTCACAATTATCTTTCTCAATTGTAGCGGAATCAATTACCTCTTTAAACTTTTACAATGAAATCATTAACATAATCTGAATATAAATCCCCATAGTGCTATGTCTATCCCAACAGTAACTAAATGTCAAATCTTATTACATCTCTTTAGAAATTTAAAGCTGAAAAACATAAAATAAGCAACTAAGTCTCTAGTCTCGCTCAACATCCTCTATCCAACTCAATCTACTCATCACGGTCTTCATCATCTGCATTTTGTTTTCTTTTGGGTGAGTTTACAACTCAGTAAAGTAAAAATATAAACGAAACAATATAGAAATATGGCCAAGACAAAGCACGAATATCTCGATACTTAAAATAACGATTAGACATTATACCTTTACTTGTACTTTACCTATAAAATAGTTCATTAGCTTTCCAACAATTAAAACCATTCATTTATCATCATTTACAGTTTCCTTAACAATTTATAATAGTCCTGTCATATTAACAATCTTTTCTTTTCATTTCTTAATAGTTACATGTCTTTATCTTTCAATGTCTTATCATATGTTTAACTATTTCAATGCTCTAATAGTCAATACTTGCATTATCTCTTTCAATTTCATGTCTTTCCTTTACAGTACAATACAATATATATATTTTTGATCCAATCTTTCACTAAGAGGCCCAATCAATATAGTCATTGTATAATCCTAAAGTAGATAGTCATTGACCAAAACTCACAATGACCAAAGAGTTTGATATAGTCATTGTACAATCCCAAAGAAGATAGTCACTGACCAAAACTCGCAAGGACCGAAGAGTTTGATATAGTCATCGTACGATCCTGAAGCGGATAGCCATTTATTAACCCAAAATGACTAAAGGGTTTGATACAATCCTTACCTATTTTAACCGGGCAAGAGGGCCCTGTCAACTTAACCCCTTAACAGCAAAGTGGCCTCATTCATTAGCTTTTATAGATTTTTAATTTTTTTTCATTCCTCTTTTACCATCTTTTTTCATCCTTACAATTATCTTCATTACAATATCAATTTTAGATTTTAGACCTTCACAATTTCATATGCTGATATGAAAAACAAAACAATCTTACATGCCTTTAGGTTTAACAATTTCATGTTCTATGTACTTAACAGTTAGCCATTTCAATGATACTATACATGTGGACGTCGGGGCCTACTTCTTCTCACTGGTCGCTAACCCCTTCAGTGTGAGGGTTAGGCTTTGCTTAGAGTCGCCACCAACTTGGGGTTTAACCGACAAAGTTGGGCATCGATTCTCTTCTTCGTAGAAGATGAGAAGTCTAGACCTGAAGGCTTAGGGGTTTAACTCCCAATGCTAGTCTACGTTCCTAAGATTGGGGGTAAGTTGTTTGGCTGAATTTGAGGAAGGTGTTAGGCACCCCAAATACCCGCCTTTTTAGGGTGGCCTCTCCCATTCATACAAGTCCTAAAGTATGTCTAAGCCCATGCTTTGTGAAATTTGAAGTTTACTGTTTATTAGATTTTTCTTAGGCTTAATGCCTGATTTTACCTTAAACACCTGAATTTAATTCAGGGGGAAATTTAGGCATTAGGAGTAGAAAAATCTAGGAACTGTTCTTTATGCCACCTCATTTTTAATTACAGGAGACCCCTCATGGGATAGACTCTTAGAGGGATGGTGGACCCCTCTAAATTGCTTAATGATTGATTCTTTAGGGTTGGGTTCAACCCTAACATAAAGAAGAGAAAGGGGGATGAAGTTGTGTTTTTTGTCTCTCAGGCTTAATGCCTGAATTTTCAATGTCTAAATTTAACTCAGGGTGAAATTCAGGCATTGGGAGCTAATCAAATCAGTAGATTTATGTGATCTTTTAGGATGGTTTAGGGGGTCCCAGTGTTGTGGGACCCCTGGGTTAAGTTAGGGTAAATTTCCTAGGGTTACATTATGCGACCGTAGGGGTCATGGCTTCAGGCCACATGGAGATATAATCTCCCAAAGTAGGCCACTTGGTCATCTGTTACAGGCCTAACGCCTGTTTTTTGGTTTAACGCCTAAATGTTCAATGCCTGAATTTAATTCAAGGGAAATTTAGATGTTGGGTGCTCAAATCAGCAACCAACTTTGGTTTTTGACCCACAAAAATGGGGCCCAGAGGGGTAGGGTTTCTCTTGGGTCTTTACACTAACCCTAGGGTAGACACACACTAGGTTAATTTTGAAAAAATGTGATTTTTAACCCAGGCTTAACACCTAAAATTCACTCCAATGCCTAAAATTAAATTCAGGCAGTAGGAAGGAAATAAGGGTCCATAGAGGTGCATCTGCATAGGATTGAATTTCATAGGCTATATCAACCATGGGACAGACTTAGAGAAGAATTAGGGCTCCCTGAGGTGGGTCCCAGATCTCAACGCCTAATTTTCCTCTTGACATCTATTTGTTCAATGCTTGAATTCAGGTGTTAGTTACTAGGAGAAAATCTAGTAGCTGGATTTCTCGATTTTGAAGCCATTAAGGTTTTGAAAAAATTGCAAACTTATGTATGAGCATAAAAAACTTATATAAGAACAACATATAAAACTTTGAGCCTCGGATTATGCATACACAATTCAAACAAAAAATCACAAATGTTTCACTAAATTAGGTTTCAAAAGACACAATGTTTTAGATCTGTTTGGAGGGCCATCTCGAGGCCTTCCAGAGCCCTTAAAATCATGAAATTAATTCTACTATCTAGTATATATGTCTAGTATAACATAGTCAAATTTGAGCTCAAACAGATTTCTAGAAAATTCACAAGAAAATAGACAACAAGACATATTAAAAAATAGTAGCTAGTAGAGGTTGTTAAGCCTCTACTATGTAACCCAAGTTGAAGCAGGGTTTTAACATAAATTGGAATTAGGTTTAGGCTTACCTTGGGTCTAAATGACCTAGGGTTGAGACAAACCTTCTTCTCTTCCTTCTTCTTCTTCTTCTTTCTCTTAGAAATTTTAGGGTTTTTGTTTCCAACCCAGGGCTGCACGAAATTGGGGCTATTTATAGCCCCAATTGTAGTGCGGTGGAGGGTTGAGATCAATCACAAACTAATCTAGGTGGAGGGCTAGGATGGGTTTAGCCAAAATGAGGTGGAGGGTGGGGAAGGATTTGGAATGGGTGTCTAGGATTAGGGGATTTTGTGTTTGGTGACATGGCTAAATTAGAGGCTGGGGTTAATTTGGATGGATTAGGTGGAGGGTGAAGATTAAGGAAGAGGCTATTGGTACCCCCAAAAATTTACCCCTCCCCAAAATACCCCTCCTCCCTCTCTCCCAATGCATCTCTCCCTCCTTCTCCAATAGTCTCTCTCTCTCTCTCCCTTCCTCTCTCCTCCCCTCTCTCTTCCTCTTCCTGTATCTCCCTCCCTTCCTCTCTCTCTCTCTCCTCTCCCTCCCTTCCTCTCTCTTCCTTTCTCTCTTCTCCCTCCCTTTCTCTTCCTCTTCTTTTTCCTTTCTCTCCCTCTCTTTCTCTCTCCTCCTTCCCAATTTTTTTCTTGGCATTTGGTGGTTCAGGTCCGAGCATGGGCCCCCTGCTCAGACGTGGAGGTCTGAACAGGTGGGCACCTGTATGGATGTGAAGGTTCGAATGGGCAGATGCTCGAATGGGTGCCTGCTTATTCGGACCTCCATGTCCTTACAGGTGCCCACCTATTCAGACTTTCACATTCATGCAGGGGAGCCCCTGCTTGGACTTGTACCTCGAACGCCCAAAAAAAATAGAGAGAGGAAAGGAGAAGGAGAGAGAAAATGTAGGAAAAAATAAGGGAGAAGGAAAGAGAGAGAGAGGAAGAGGAAGAGGAAGAGGAAGAGAGAGGGAGTGGGAGGGAGAGGAGAAAGAGGAAGAGAGAGGGAGGGAGAGAGAAAATGTAGGAAAAAAATAAAGCGAGGAAGGGAGAAGGAAAGAGAGGAAGAAGAAGAGAGAGGGGGAGGGAAAGGAGAGAGAGGGGGAGGGAGAGAGAGAGAGACTGCTAGAGAGGGAGGGAGAGATGTGTCAAGGAGAGAGGGAGGAGGGAGGAGGGAGGAGGGATGTTTTGGGGAGGGGGTAAAAATGGAATTTTTTTGGGGTGTGGTGAGGATTTTTGGGGGTGCCAATAGCCTCTCTCAGAGATTAATTAGTGTTTGTTGACATGGATTGATGAGGTGGCCAAGGGGTGAACCCAGCCATTTGGTAAGCTTTCATTGGTTGCAATCTTCAAGGGGCATCAAGATGCCAATTGGGAATGCTTAAGGGGTACCCTAGGGATTTGAATCTCAGCCCCTAGATTTAGGGTGAGGGATAAGGGTGCATAGTAGAAGATTCTAATCTAAGGGCCTTCATGATACCTTAAAGCATTAAATGCCATTAATGAGCTAAGTTGAAAAGCCTTAGCTCATTAATGATATTTATTGCTTTTAGGGTTTTTCAAACCCTCTCTCTTTCGTCACACCCCGTGAGCTCTTGAGCTTGGAAGTTGCCCCAGTCAGTGTCATTTTCAAAGGTTGCAGATGCTCCGATCGTACTGGACCAATCAAAACCAAATTACGATAAGGGTAAGGGGGTGAAATCAAGGTTTTTTGACCTGAAAAGCTCTCATATGCACTCTGGAAGGGACAAATGGTAAAATTGATCCGAGAATTGTTAGGTGACAAATGGTCCCGGGTCCAGGTGAGTCACAACCTCTAACTACGTAGGATTATAGTGCCCGAGCAAGAAACTAGGTCAAAAACCCTTTTTTAAGCAATTGGACAATATTGGATAGGAAATGTTGTTGTTTCCTCTATAGAGTGCTATCATGGGCCATGTTTAGGGGATTTGAAACTTGAGGAGTCCTTAAGCTATAGGAGCTGACAGATTGGCTGTCGGGTTCCTGGGCAGTTACCGAGAGATTTTCGAAGTAGGGTCCCTTAAAGAGATTGGGTTTCTGTAGCTCCCTGAAGCCAGGTGGAATTGAATTGCTGTACATTCTCTGAATCAAGAATTTATGAAGTGTTTTTTTGAGGACAGGGGTAAAATTAAGAAATGGGCCTGACTTTGTTGCATTCCAAGTCTGGGAGAACTTTTAAGGGCATGCTACGTGCCAAATATAGACAAAAAGTGTTTTTTCTTAGTTTGGACAGAAATGATGGCTTAGGCCACAAGTTTTTATAATTTAGTGTGAATTTGATAGTCTTGAGGCTCTAAATTTACAGTGGGGTGGTCATTTACTAATTGAATTTCTGATTTTAGATGAACTCCCGGGAGTCGATCGAGCACCTAATTTTTAGATTTGATTTGCTGTACTTTTTGGAGTATTTGAGGGAATCTTGGAAGAAAAGTTTCACAAAAGTTCATGCTCCTTAGATAAATTTTTGAAGGTCTCGTGATTCTGGAGAGATGGACACTGACTGATCCTGATTTAGAGGTCTAGAAAATATTTTAGCTCTATATGAGCAAAATGAGACAAAACAGCTTTTTGACCTCTTGGGGAAGATTTGAGATTTCACAGAGGTTCAAGATTTTAAAATTCTCTTCTCAAACCTAGAGATTCAAAGCTAAGGTTGATGCTGAGATACAGCGACTGACCTTTCTGGATTTAGGGAGGTTTTGCACTGGTCATTTCTTGGTCAGGGTTATCATAAATTGAGAAATCGAAAGTTGCTGTTCTCGAGGAATATCTGTTATCTGATGAGTTCCTTAGAGTAAGGAGACTCAGAGATGAATAGGATCTAAAATTACACCATTAGGACCATGGGAGAGGCTTTGATGATCCTTTGAGGGTCTGGGGGTAGATTCTCTAAGGTAAAAAGGGTAAAATAGTAATTTTTCATCCATAAGAAAAAAGTGAAAATGAGAATTCTTCACCTGTGATGCTTCACGACAAGAAGGCTTATATAGGTAGGAGAAATTCAGTGATTTAAATGGTAGATAGTGAGTTTTGAGCTTTTGAAGGAAAAATGGCAAAATGGTAATTTTTCCATCTTGATGCTTTGCTAGAGAAAGGCTTAAAGGAGGTGGAAAACTTGCTGATGACATGGATGGGGTTCTAAAATGTGGACCCTTAATATCCTATTGATGCTTTTGTGAGAGATTAGGATTTGTCCTAAAATGGTGCATTTTGGGTTATAATAAGGTGCTTTAACTAGTTTTGTCGCGACTAGAGCATCTGTGAAGACCTCTTTGGGAATGTCTAACCTCTTAGAGTCTAGGTTTGCTCTTCTTAAACCAAGGGTGCTTATAATCTTGATGCCTAAATGTTGTTATGCTGTCCTTATGTTATCCAATGACCCGAGTCAAAATTTGGGTGCTGACAAATGACCCTCTTTAGTATGTGTGGCTTTGCCGCATATAGAAAAGAAGGAAGTGTCCTAATTTTGACTGGGGAGAGACCATGTTTCTTCCTTGTATGTAACTCCTGGATATTGGGTAGGTAATTTTTTGAATAGAATAGTTTTGGCTCAGAAACTGATGATGAGCCAAATGTTTCCTTGATTTTGGATCAAGGTTTTGAAATGAGTTTGTTTTTGAAATACATTCTCAGGTCTAAAAGTATACTCTCTTGGTGTTTTGTAAATTCCTTCATTTTAATTTTTGAAAATGGGTAATCACCGATGGAGGAACCTTCCTTGTTTTGAAAACATAGGCTATTCATGAGTTATATACAAGTAATCGACATTTTCTCTAGCTTCTCGGGTGTTACTATTAGCATATGCATTGCATCGAGAGACATGCAAGTCGTCGACATCAGGTGCAACTACTTGAAAACATTGCATAAAACATTACGTAAAGCTGATCATGCAAAAGGTTGTAAACATATGAACCATTTAGATGACTTATGCACTTGTATTTACTTCTGCCCAGCTTAATGATTTAATTTGTATGAGTTGTTTGTAGTTTCTTACAAGATTTGCATGTTGACATGTTTTGCATTTGTTGATTTTGAGTGATCATTGATTCATTTGTGAAGTTGATTGCTCGGATGTCTTTTTGTGACTGTCTTTGAGAGTTTTAATGGGACTCAACGAGGGATGTTAGTGAAGCTCTCCCTGGAAAAGCTATGGAAAATATATGTAGTCATGACTGAACATTGCTGGGTTTTATGTCAATCATGGTACATATACACTAAATATCATTTTCGAAGACACGTGTGGCTTTACATCAGTTATGATAGATAGCAGGATCGATCTACAACACTACCTTTGTCCCACTTAGGCGAATGCTGTATTTTGTGGGACTCACGGAGAGATTTTGGGAGCTCTCTCTAGAAAAGCTATGGGACCTTGGAGGGTCACTGCTACGCATCCATAAAGCGATGGCTACATAGGCTATAGATTGATCCATGATAATATCTTTGTCCCACTTAAACATTGTCAGGGTGGGGGGACATGCAAGGAAGAATTTATATGACTCTCTCCAAAAGCCGGGGTGGAATCCATTGAGATCGGGTGTTGTGCCTTGCTTGGGTGGTAACAACCCAATCTTTGCTACAGTAGGTATAACACACAACATTTGAGGGTGAATGCAACACAATGCTTATGTCCCAATAAGCAAGCGTCACTAAGGTCGGTGCTAACAGGTCGGTTTGTTGAGCGGTGATTGTTAGAACTTGGAAAGAAATGTTGGTATGCTCTTTCCCGAGAAGCTATGAAAGGGTTTTTCGCACTAGTAACCCGTGCTATAGAAGTACTACTTAATCTTGAAAAGTGCTTAGATTTTAAATAGCAAAACATTATGGCTAGAAGCTAGCATTCCACAGACTTTATGGATCGAAGTGCAACATTACCCACTATCCGATGCTGGTCAATGCCACAGGGTGGCCATTAGTAAATCATGCGGCAGATAAAGTACTAACTAGAGTGGCTGATGCAGGTAGGCCATTCAAAAGTATGGACTAGGCTGTGCCAAATTTTGAACTGGAAGGGTTGCTTGGTTGGACGTGTAGAGAAATGTTATAAGCTCTTTCTTGAGAAAAGTGGTGATTTTTTTTTAAAAGTAACTCATTCGCTGTGAGGAGGATTCTTCAAGCGTGATAGCAGTCTAACTATGGCCTTAGGAATTTCACAGACTTTATGGATCAAATTGTGATGCGATATTTACATCCTCATAAATAGGCATCACAGATGGGTCATGCCTTATAGTTTTCCCGACTTTGATAGAAGATAGGTAGAGGACCGGCTGGGACTGGAAATGTTGTTGCACTCTCACCGGAAGCTATGGGGGGTTGTGATAACAAGGAACCCAATGCTATGCATCATGCATAACTCCCTAACGGTATTAGTACTAAGATAATGCATAGACTATGAATTGAAGTGCAACATTCAGCTATGTCCGAATAACCAGGATGCTACACGGCAATTTGTTCGTGGTTCAGGGATTGTTGACAGGGCTTATGGGAATTTTGGGCTTGTTTTGATAGCTATGGGATCTCAAGAGACTAGTGCTACGCATCTATTTCAACCATCCAATCTGAAAACATGGCTGGCATAATACGTAGCTAATGAAGTGATGATGCTTACCTATACCCTAGATAGGTAGTTTATCTGTGAAGGCCTTTCTATTTCTACAAAGTCGGGAACCGACACGACTTAGCGAACCTATACGGCCTACGAGGGGTATGTCGGGAGGTTTTTAGGCTTACTCTAGAAACGATGGAGATTTTGAGGAATCTGTGCTATATATCTGTTTTAATCAATTTCTAAAGATAATTGTCATGGTATATAGGCTATGGATCGAGGTCAACATCTGTCTATATCTGGGTAGACAGTTTGCTATGTCAATAATTTTGGCCATTTCTAGTGAGGCAACCTAGAGTCCCCCACCGAACCTGTGGCGGCCTGATCAGGGTGTCAGGAAGTGTTTAGGCTTACTGCGATAGTCATGGGGATCACAAAGGATCAATGCTACACACCTATTTCAACCAATTTTCAAGGGCGGTTGTCATAGTATATAGGCTATGGAATGATGTTGACACTTGCCTGTACCTGAAAGGCAATTTTTCATGTCAACGGTTTTGACCATTTCTGGTGAAGTGACCTAGAGTTCCTCACCAAACATGCAGAGGCTTGAGTAGAGCATATGAAGAAGTTTTTGGGCATAACTCCGAAAGCCATGAATCTCACAAGGATCGGTGCTACGTATTCAGTTTTGTCATGTTACGTAGACAATGAAACGATGATCGACATCTTCCTATGCTCGGTAGGCAATCTGTAAGGTCAAAATTTGGCCCTTTCTATGAGGGAGAGTCCTCACTGAACCTTTATGCGGTCTGATATCAAGGTAAAAAATGATTGATGCATCATTTTTTATCAAACATTGCCATGAGAATGGGCTTTGATGCAGTTGCTTTGCCAACAGAGTGGGCTTTAGGTTTCAGATGCTTGCCATAAGGATGGGCTTTTATAGTTGCTTTGCCGACAGAGCGGGCTTCAGGTTTCAAATGCTTGCCATAAGGATAGGCCTTTGCTGAGGGTGATGACTTATCATCGAATAACTTTACTGACGGAGCGGTCTTCGGGTTTCAAGTGCTTCTCATAGGAATGGACTTTGCTAAGGGTGATAACTTATCACTAGAGTGCTTTGCCGACAGAGTGGGCTTCATGTTTCAAGTGCTTCCTATAGGAATGGACTTTGCTGAGGGTGATAACTTGTCACCGGAGTGCTTAGCAGATAGAGCGGACTTCAAGGTTCGGATGCTTGCCATAAGAATGGGCTTTTGCTATGGGTGATGACTTATCATCGAATAACTTTGCCAACAGAGTGGTCTTCAAGTTTCAAGTGTTTGCCATAGGAGTGGGCTTTGCTGAGGGTGACAACTCATCACTAGAGTGCTTTATCGACAGAGTTGGCTTTAGGTTTCAAGTGCTTTCCATGAGAATGGACTTTGTTAAGGGTAATTACTTGTCACCGGAGTGCTTTTCCGTTAGAGTGGACTTCAAATTTCAAGTGCTTGCCATAGGAATGGACTTTCCTAGTTGTGGTACCTTGCCACTTAAAGTGCTTCACCATCAGAGTGGACTTCAGGCTTTCATCTACTTTGCCGATGAAGATGTCTTCATTTGTTTGATGGTTCATGTTGGGGGGATTTATTAAGCTTACTTCAAACCACGAAGGTCTTTTTGGGACTGACATTATTTGGAAGGGGCCTTTACCCAACTTTATTGTCCAGGGGCCGAGGCCCAAATTCCTTAAAGGGCGGAGGCCCGTTATTCAGTACAAAGGGGTTAGGGCCCAAGTTCATTACAGGGGACGAGGCCAAATCTTTTTGCTCAGGGGCCACAGCCCCATTTCCATTGCTTAGGGCCTTAGCCCAATTTATTGCTGACGGATGACTCCTCAATCTTTGTTTCAAGATTGGTACACATTGACACATTAATTGGCAGAGAAGATGCACCATCTCCAGTTTTACTTAGCCATGAATGACATTTTACTGGGGATGATGCTTCATTTCGATGTTGGTTGAGGAGGTGATGAGCCACCTCCAATTGCAATTTGATGGGAGATGACTCGTCATCTCCACTTGTCTTTTTGGGGAGATGAGGTATCATCTCTTGCTTTGCTTGGCCGTGAATGGCACTTTGCTAGAGATGATGCTTCATCTCAATTTTTGTTGAGGAGACGACAGGTCACCTCCAATCATGCTTGATGGGGGATGACTTGTCATCTCCGCTTTCTTTTTAGGAGATGAGGCATCATCTCCAGCTTTGTTTGGCCGTGAGTGGCCTTTTCTTGGGCCGTGAATGGTGCTTTGCTAGAGACGATGCTTCATCTCAGATCTTTTAATTGCTCCTTTATCCCAGAGAATCGATGGTTGTTTTAAAGGCTTTCTTTGTAGCAAGACTGAAGATACTTTGAAAGGTTAACAATGTTGATGACTGATGATTGAGTTTCAAGGCCTAAATCGGTTGACTTTACATTTGTATTTGCTTTTTGAAAGAGGTTTTGGAAATTCATTTTCTGGAAATCTTCTCTTGATTTTTGAAAATCAGGCCTCTCATGGTCTTTGAACATTAAGGATGACCTATTGTATTACTCTTGAATACATAGGGTCATACTTTCATGTGCTTGAGGACATTATGCCTAGTCTGGGCAAGATATGTAAGGTTTACAGGTTTTTGGGTATTAAATGTACTTTTCTTGAGAGAAGGAGATTGAGGCCTACGCTTGAGGTCTTTGTTCTTGCTTTATCCTAAGATGGTCTTTGATGATGTGTGCTTATGACTTGATTGACTTGACTTTGACTTAAGGTGCCATTTCTGGTTTTCACCCTGAGTATTAACTTAACTTTGCTCCATTTTTTACCCCTATTTACGAAGACTGGGTCAGAGTACTGTTTCCAATTTTCACTCTGAGCTTTTCGATATTTCTCTTCTTTTCTTTGTCCCTTTTTTGCCCCTATTCTCGAACAGGTCTGGGCTTGGGGGAAGTGACTAGACGAGGTGTATGTCCTTATTCCAGGTCGATCGAATGCTTAACTGGTGTATTGCTGACTTTGTTCAAAATTTCTTGAAATGTTAAGATGCTTGAACAGTTGCTTTGTTGAATGAATGGCTTATTAAAGACTTCAAGGTTTGCTTTTGGGTAGGCAAGGTTTGGAAAGATTAACAATTATGGTTCTCTACAAAATTTCTATTTCTTGAAGCAGATTATGGTTCTATACATGATTACCATGATTGAAAGAAGATTGTGATTGTGAATGGCTCATGAGTAGAGGCTTATTGCAAATTGACAATTATGGTTCTCTACAAAATGCCC
>JAOXJP010014942.1:0-17603 GCA_025762735.1 Platanus orientalis | reverse complement strand
TCATTATTTCTGGCTCATTATTGATTGAGTTGTTTAATTGTTTTCTTGGTTTAATGATGAACTGATTGGAATGACAAAATTTATATGTGGGTTAGAAGTTATGTTTTCTTTTGCCCTTTTTCTTTTTTTCTTTTTTTTTTAATTGGTGACATGTGTTCTTATGAGATGAAAGTGTCGTTTGTCCCTGTTCTTGGACAAAGATCTTCTTAGTGGGATTCTCATAAGTCTTTCTGTGATGAATTATAACTTTTGCTCCTGATTTGGACAATAGTTATAATGGACATTCCATAATCTATATAGTGGTTTGTATCATTTATCTCCATCTCGGATAAAGGTATAAGCCCCATATTTCATAGGTTTATAGAATAAACTGTATCTTTTGCCCCTGTTTTGGACAAAAGCTACCAATGGAGAGACTCAAGGAGAGATTTATAAAAGCTTTCTCTAAAAAGCTGTGAGACCTTGGAGGGTCAATTTGTGAATTGATCTGTAATGTTGTTTGTCGTCTTAAGCAAACAATGTTACATTTTTGTATTCCTTGCCCTTGTTCTGGACAAAGTTTGCAACAGTGGGACTTGAGGAGAGATTTTGGGTGACTTTCTATAAATAGCCATGGGACATTGGGAGGTCAGTGCTATATATTGTTTATGCACAAACTTTTAATGGTTTATATTATAAATTAATGGAATATATAGGCTACGGATTGAATCTGTAACAGTGTCCTTGTCCATGGACCACATTATAGCCTTAGACTAGTTAGAGGAAATTTTACGACTCTTTCCTCGAAGCTAGGGTGGGATCCCGTGGGATCGGTTGTTGTGCCTTGCCCCGTAATAACATCCCAATTGCTGTCATGGGAAGCCTATCACACAATGTTTGGAATGAATGCGACTCGCACTTATGCCTCAATATAAGCTTTGTTAGGAGGTTGGCTTGTGCTCAACTGGTCAGACAGTTGAAGCAGCAGCCTATTCTATTGGCAACACAATTAGGAGATGTTGTTTTGCTCTCTCCAAAAGCTGTGGGGGTCAAATTTGACCATGCTAGATAATAGTTGTCTGAATCTTATGTGATGTTGAAATCATGATTCAAAGTATTGCTAGTCTTAGGGATTGAATTATAGTTTTACCTATACTATGTCAGGTAATTCTACAGGGTGACCTTAACGAGTCATGCGGCTAATAACTGGCTAAATAGTGTGGTCATTTGTGGACTCGACCTACAACAGGATAAATTGGGGTGCCCCCTGCTGCATCAACATGGTCTTTGTTGGGACTTTGCAGGAGATGTTGTTTTGCTCTCTCCGGAAAGTTGTGGATAGTCTGTGGTGACTGGGGTGTTGTGAGGGCAATTTTCTGGTCTTAAGAGAACACAAGAACTTTGTGTTAACATACCTAAAAATTACGTAGACTTATGAAATGAGGTACATTACTTATTGGTCCGATCAATAAATATTGAGGTCTTGTCATTCCTTGTAATGTCCTAACGCGACATGCTACAAGTAGAGAACCTAATCAGGGTTTGTTGGAAGTTTTTAAGGCATACTCGGAAAGCCGTGGTGGTTCCTAAAAATTAATGCTATATATCTCTTACATGAATTCCATCTTGCAAGAAATAGATATACTATGGGGTAGAATGGCATTGCTTACACCCGAAGAGAAAATACCGAAGTGCTTTCTGTAAGTTCACAACCGATGTGAAGTTACCGAACCTTATGGGGCATAGTGGGGGCTAGTGGTGTTGGGAGTGATTTTTAAGCCAGCTCCAAGGCTGTGGAGATCTTGAAAGATCATTGCTAAATATGTCATGATCACTTTTGAGGGATCATTTCATGAACAACCGATAAACTTTGATGGAATGATGCTCTGACACCTGACTATGCCCGAACAGCTAGAATGTCAGAAAACTTGCCTTTCTTTAATATCATTACAGACATGACATTAATGAACTTTGTGTAGTGATTCAGGGTTTGTTAGGAGAAGATATTAAGCTTGGTCCAAAAGCTATGGTGATCCCGAAAAATCGGTGCTAAATATTATCATGTCATGAATAATAAATAGGCTTATGGTTTGATGGTGACATTGCTCATACCCGAAGAGCAACATCGATGGGTTTTGCCTTCCTGTAACATGTTGACATGGAGTTACTGAACCTTGTGCGGTTGTTAGGGCTTGTTGGGAGAAGATATTAAACTTGTTCCAAAAACTGTGGTGATCTCAAAAGATCGGTGCTAAATATCATACCATGACTACCTCTGAGGTATTACATCATGGATAATAGGTAGGCCATGGTAGGATAATGATATTACTCACGCCGGAAGAGAAACATCAAACTTTTTGCCTTTCTATAACCCCCTAGTGACATAGGGTTACTGAACTTATGTGGCAGTCAGGGCTTGTTGGGAGAAGATATTAAGCTTGCTCCAAAAGCTATGGTGATCCCAACAGATCGGTGCTAAATATTAACTCATGACTACCTCTGAGGTATTACACCATTGATAATAGATAGGCTATGGTATGATGGTGACATTGCTCACGCTCGAAGAGAAACATCAAACTTTGCCTTTTCTGTAATACCACATCAACATAGAGTTATTGAACCTTGTGCGACAGTTGGGGCTTGTTGGGAGAAAATATTAAGTTTACTCCAAAAGCTATGGTGATCCCAAAAGATCGATGCTAAATATTATACCATGACTACCTCTGAGGTATTACGTCATAGATAATAGATAGGCTATGGTATGATGGTGACATTGATCACTCCCGAAGAGCGATATCAATGGGTTTGACTGGTCTAACATCCAACATTCATGTGGCTTGGGTTGGCTTGTTTGTTTTGTCTTGAGGTGTGAATAAAAAGTGTTTGTTTTGTTGTTGCTGCTGTTGTTGTTGTTGTTGATGTTGTGTGACCATTTTTTTTTTTTTAAAAGGGTAAAAAAAATTGTTATGTTATTGTTGTTGTTGTTATGTGACCTTTTTTTTGTTTTTTGAAAAGGGCAAAAGAAATTGTTATATTGTTGTGAAGAAGGGCCTTTGACACGGCCAAGTGATTAATGTCTTGGGGCCTTTGAGATGGCCATAGTTTTGTGGCAGCCAACAAAAGGGCCTTGAGGTTTATTGAGTGGCAGCCTTCACTATAGCCTGATGCTTGTGGGTTGTGTTTTTGTTTGAGGGAGGGCCTAAATATGGCCTCAATGTTTGTCTTAAGTGCGGCCTTTAATATGCCCCCCCTTTTGTTTTTTATGTGGCCTTGAACATTAGCCATTGAATAATATGATTTTGTGGTGTTTGTGGCTTTCGAACCTAATTGTCTTGAACAATTCTGAAGAAGGCACATGTCTCATTCTTTTGTAGGTAGAGCTTGACCAGGTTGATTGATGAATAATCTGAACTATGATATTTGAGTTGCTTGTGCTTGCCACCTTTTTTCCATGAAGGATCTTCGTTTTAGAATTTCCTCCAAATAGTTTGATCATGCCCCCTTGAGACTTCGGGACAGGGATGAGATCTTGTATGTTTAATATAGGAAATGAATTGAATGTTGTCTGCATATGCTATGAAGAATAGTTCTTGAATGTGGGTTTGAATGGGTTTGTGAGGAAAGTATGACGACTTTTCCTTTGCCTTGATTATAATTGGATGTCTGAAAGATGAGTAATTTAGAGTGTCGTTTCTAGTTTTCGCTCCAAACTTTGAACTTTTGCTCCATTTTTTGCTCTTGTTTAGAGAAGGTACTAACAAGCTTGGGTTAGAGCGTCATTTCTGGTTTTCACTCTAAGCTTTTCTCTTTTTACTCCCTTTTTTGCTTTTGTTAGAGAAGGTACTAACAAGTCTGGGTTAGGGCGCCATTTCTAGTTTTCACTCTAAACTTTTCTTCTTTCTTTTTTTGTTTGTTTTGTTTGTTTTTCTTTTCTTGTTTATGCCTGGATTGGAGGACTTGTACTTTGCCAAAATCTGATTAAATGCCTAATTTATGTACGTTGACTTGTGCTTTTAAAAGATTTAAAAGTGTAGAAGAATGTGAATAATTTTGTAAAACATATTTCTAAGGGTGTTTTGTAGGGTAAGGTCATGGTTTTGTGTGAAAATTCTGAAGGGTTGAAAGAAGATTATGGGTCTGTACATGTGTACCATGTTTTAAAAAAAAATTCGTGGACATGATTCTTGGCAATAGGTTTAAATTCTTGGGGCAAGCCCCTTTTGTTAATTATATGCTTTTAATGAATATATTTTGTTTTTCAATATTTAAAAACCATAATAACAATTCTACAATTTTGGGGCAGTACATAGGATCAAACAAGCAAGATATTCTGAAAGAAAGATCCCATATTCAAGCAACTATGGCAATCAGACCTTCAACTGGAACTTCAATAGACACTCCTAACATGGAAGCCTTAGAGTCATCTACACACCTAGCTCAGACAAACCAACAGATTGATTAGCTCATGGGTGAAATATAAAACTTGAAAGCGGCTTGATACCCCAAGACAAGCTTTGAAGATTTATGCCTATATCTTGGGTGGCACCTTCCAAGTGGTTTCAAGGTCCCAAAATTTACAAAGTATGATGGACGAAGATGCCCTTGCATACACTTGTGGACATATTGCAATGATATGGCCTAACTAGGCAAGGATGAGAGACTCCTCATCCATTTGTTTGCATCAAGCCTAGAGGGTCATGCACTTAGATGGTCTGTAAACCTAGACAAGGACAAGCTCCAAACCTGGATAAATTTATCACGAGTCTTTTTTGAGAAATACAAGTTCAACTTGTATTTCTTACCCCTTAGGTCAGAGTTGGAAAGAATGAGACCTAGACCACATGAAAATATTAAGGAGTATGCCCTCTGTTGGAGTCTTGCGGCCTCTGCACTAAAAAAATCCTTTAGAGGAAGTAGACATGGCATCTACCTTCTTGAAATCTCTACGTCCTGTGTTTGACCATGTTCAGCTCAGACTATAATTCTTGAAAGTGAAAAATTTCAAGTCCTTTAGTAAATATATTTGCTAACTATTTATCACCAACAAGGAAAACAAACACAAAGAGACCCATGAGAAACACATTCATGAACAAAAACTAATAATCAACCTCAATGTGATGAGTACAAGCATGAAACAACAGATTTGCAACCATTTAAGTAGCACTCAAATTATCACAAAAAGCAACGAAGGTGATTGAAGAATAACGAGATCACGTATAAGAAATTGAACCCAAGATGTGTCTGCAGTAGAAGATCAAGAAACAATTTATTGTTTTTTGGAACTCCAATGAAGAAGATTAGGTCCAAGAAACAAACATGTACCTAAGATTAAACGATGTTCATCAGGATCTCTAACCCAATCTACATCTGAATAGGCCCATATAGAAAAATCATATGAATGATGAAAGAGAACACCCATGTTGCAAGTGACTTTGAGATAACACAAAATATACTTAACAATAGCAATATGTGAAGTTATTGGTGAATGCATAAATTGACAAGCATGGTTTACAACAAAAGATATATCTGGACGTGTTATTGTAACATATTGCAATCCACCAACAATAGTACGATAAAGAGTATCATTGGACAATGGAGCTCCCTCATGAAGTGATAGTTAGGAACCTCGAACAACTAGAGTGGGCTCGGATTATGTACGAATGAAGTTTGTATTGATGCATTCGAACAACACCAAGGGGATGACACATCAGTGTTGAAAAGTGACTTACACTTTTTGGGGGGCGCTTATCACTTTTCAGCACTAATGTGTCCACCCCTTGGCTCCATTTTGATGCATCAGTACGAATGAAATTCGTACCTACTCTTTTTCTAACTAGAGTAGATACATGATTGGCATATAACATAGTTTCTTTAGTCAATAGTTCCAAAATATATTTAGTTTGTGTCAAAATTAAGCCATTTGAAGAACGAGTAACTTTTCCATACCTAAAAAATAATGAAGAGAACTAAGATGACACAAATCAAAATCAACTCCAAGAGAAGTGATTAAAGGGTTAATAGCATTCTTACAGTCAAAATAATATCATCCACATATAATAACATAATAATGATCCCAGTATCATCACATGAAGAATAAACATAGAAGAATCTGAGGAACTACAACGAAATTCAAGCTCACACAAATAGAATCTAAAGCATTGTAACCAAGCTCTAGGAGATTGTTTAAGACCATACATGGCTTTATGTAGATGACATACGTGATGAGAGTGGGTGGAATCAACAAATCCGAGAGGTTGACACATAAAACTTCTTCATAAAGATGTCCATACAAAAAAACATTTTTGACATCAAGCTAACGAAGGGGCCAATCAAAATTCATAGCAAGAGAAATAACTTTATAAATGTTACGAGGTTTAACATCAAGGCTTAGAATTTGATTATATTCAAAATCATACTCTTGATTATACCTCTTGGCCACTGGGCAAGCTTTATATCATTCAATGGAACTATCAAGCAAACATTTAATTTTATACACACATCGATAACCAACGATATTTTTACTGGGTGGAGGTGGGACTAATGTCCAAGTTTGATTATTTAATAATGCTTGATACTGTTCATTTATGGCCTGACACCAATGAGACTGTTCCTACACCTCCTTATGATATGAAGGTTCTAATTATCAAGATGAGGAAGCAAGACATCATGTAACACATATTTGGTATAATAAAATAATCATGGCTAGAAGGTACCGCTATTTTGAGCATGCATAGCCATGTGATAGTGCTAAGCTGAAGTAGACAATAGACACTGTGGTGTTTTTCCATCTACAAGTAGTCAAGAAACAAAAAAAGGTCTAATAGATGGAGAAGATAGTGGCAATGCATTAAATGATGGAACCAAACTCGTTGTAGCTGAAGGCATAGAAGAAATAGTTGAACTAGAAATAAATACTGGAGTTGGAGGTGAAGACACACCAGTAGATGAAGGAACAATAGGTGATGATTTAAGAGTGGCTGAACTAGACATGGTAAACTAACTTCATAAAATAAGATTGGAGCTGAAGAGCATTAGATGTGCTTCATAAAGAAGACCTTGCATACATGAAGCATGATTCATCAGATATAACATGATGAGTGATATAAATTCGTCTTGTACTTGGATCCAAACAAAAGTATCCCTTGTGATTGCCTCCATAACCAATAAAAATACAAGCAAGAGTGCATGAATTCAATTTGTCTTTGTTATAAGGATGAAGTAGTGAATAACATGTAGAACCAAAAACATGCAATGAGGTATAATTTGGTTGTTTATTGAAGAGAATCTCATACATAAAATGTTTTGTAATACTAGTGTAGGTAAATGATTAATTAAATATACAACTGTCTAAAAAGATTTACCTAAAACTCCTTAGACATATGAACATGTGATAACAAAGATTATCTAGTTTCAACTATGTGACGATGTTTTCGTTCAACTAATAAAAATGTTTCAATCTAATATATAATTAATGGAATGACATTATTTTTGAATAACAATTTTCTATTCACCTCACTATGAAATATTGAGGATTTGAAATTGATTTTTATGTGTCTTTATGATCCAAATCAGAAATATCATAAGCGATGACAGAAGTTTCGCTCCGCTATGGAAAGAACCTCTTCTTTCTTGCTTGATAAGAGGGGCTTCCATTCACCAGCGCATACTACAAATGCTCTTTGACTTGTGCTGGATAGTCACCCATCACATGTTAGATACCCTAACAACAACAGAAAACATAGAACGGAGCCACTGCTAGAATTGAGGGAAGCCTGTGGAAACAAGCATCTAGCTTAAGTTTAAGCTTAAAGGTGAAGGGGGGTTCGGAGGCGCTCCCCTGGGAAACATGCTGGGCTCCAGCTCCATGCACTTGTTGACACCCTTTGAAGCACTTTCTAGTGTGAACGGAAGTCGTTTAACATCACGAGTCTATAGGTCTTTCTCATTTCAATGCTTGCCTTTTGAACAGGGCAAAGGGTCCAAAGGAAACGTAGTTTGGAGCGAGGTGGATTTTGAAATTCAAGTGAAAGATGGGTTGAAGGTATATTTAATAAACATGGTTGATTAATCAGATCGGTTTTCACATCCCTGTGCCCAAAAAGGATGGGTGAGTTCAGTTCGAGGAGGCAAAAAGATGAGATGGAATTGCTATTGTGTCTTCAAGGGGAAGAATCCACCCTAAGTCCATGAGTGGAGAAAGGGCCTTACCTTTTTCCTAACCTAGTTTGGAAAAGTATTTACCATTGCCGCAGATCACACCTTAGGCCATGAGATTCTCTCCACTATGGATGATTTTTTGGGCTACAATTAGATTAAGATAATCATTTTGCTAAGAAGTATGATGTAACAACCCCAAATTTCATTGCCTTATTTGGACTTGAATCCGAGTCGCTACTAACTGAATCCATAAACCATTCACTATAAAAATTTTACTTTTGCATTTTATCTTAGCCTAAAGGGTCACATAGATCTTAATCTGAAACCTTAACACAACATAAGCAGTAGAATATGAAAATCTATCATTAACATCATAATTTTAAAGGTGCAATGAAAATAAACCATAGCATATAAACAAACAAACAATCATATCACTAATCTTTCATGTAACGATAGGAGCCAAAACCTCAATCATCACATCTTGAATATGAATCTACAAGTCTCAAAAAACAAATTTCAAACTTAATATATCCCAAGAGGTCTAATATAAAACATATAGAGTCTAAATGAAACTATAACTAATGAGGAAGAGAAGCAGCAATCGCATGCCTTTCCCCCCAACCTTTAGATACTTTGAATAATGTACTTGCACTAAAGCTCACCTAGAAAGTGGCATGGATGGGTGAGATCTAAGGCTAGTACGTAGATGTACAAAACTTACTACAAAAATTGGACGAGTAAAGCACGAATCTTTCAATATAAAAATACTAAGTATACATCTATATAAAGTACATATCAATCTCTAGCGTGTAAGCATGTGTTAGTGTGCATACATCATCTATTAATCATCACAAGGTTTATACACTCATCATCATGGTTCTTTATATAGAAACTGTGCATGATAATTCACATGATTCTATTTATAGATAACATTTTTATAATATTTACATATGACAATATGCATGATTTTATCTATATATGACATTCTTTTCATATATTTGTATGGCAATATACATAGCAATATGTGCTTACAATCACATGATAGATATTTCTTAATTCATCCATAGTAAAGATATCTAATGTACATACCAATGAACATTTTTCTTCATTTTTCATGTATAGATTATACTTTTCTAATATGAATGTGCAAATACAAATCATTTCAAGGCAGGCATACATCATTCTTAAGTAATTAGCAATCATAATAATACATTTGCATAATGAGACATATGAAATTCTACTTCTATATTCAATAAGTCTATCATTATCTTAATACTTATCATTTACATTCTTACTTGTTACCTATCATTCATCATGTCTTTACTTATCATTTTCTTAAGGTTATATATTTTCTTTTCATACATATTTTATAGACTTTGATATCATATTTAACGAGTATGTGATTTCACTTCTTCTTGACATTTTTTTTATTTATATTAATGATTTCCATTTTCATTATTGACTTATATACTTTCTTTTTATTTCATGAAACTTTCCTTCTTACGTAATTTATAAATCTTTTCTTACTTATAAAACTTAGACATTTCTGTTTTCTTGCCTTAATACTTCTCATTATTTATATAACTTATAATTTTACTTTACTTTCAAAACTTATATGCTTTTCATTTTTTTCTTAATACTCTTACTTTCTTATATGCTTCTCTTTTCTTATTTTCATAGTTTCTTTTCTTTCTCCCCAATGGTGGTCGACCTTTCAATTCACTTATACTTCGACACATTGCATTATTCCAAAATGGCAAGGGCCTTCACATTACTTATTGTTATATAACTTATGAATCTTTCCTTACTTTTGAAGCTTATATGCTTCAATTTCTTATTTGGACATTTTATTTTTTTATATAGTTTATGAACTTTTCATTCCTTTTTGATATAGCTTCTTTTCTTATCTTCTTACATACGTTCATCTTTCCCTAATAATGAGACCTTTAATATTTCTTTATACTTTGGTAAATTGTATATTCTCCAATCGCAAGGGCTTTTACTTAAACTTTTTTACATTCACTTACAATTTGGTTTAGTTGATTACAGTTTCTTTCACTTCTTTATCTTTTGACATCTTTTATTGTCCTTAACCATAAGGGTCATTGGCACATTATTTATATCCCAATAGCTAGGGTCATCACTTATACTTTCTTACACTTACATTTTTTTATTTTACTTACTTACATTTTCTTTCACTTACTTATACTTAGGTTCACTTGTTTACACTTTGATACATTAAATTATTCTCCAATAGCAAGGGCCATTGGTATATTAAATTATAACCCCAATATGAAGGTTCATCGGTATATTATATCATCCCAATAACAAGGATCATTGACATATTGTATTATCCCAATAGTAAGGATCATGGGTATATTGTATTATCCCAACAACAAGAATCATGGGCATATTGTATTATCCCAATAGCAATGACCATTACACATCTTTGTTCTTTATGTCTTAACCTCTATTTACTTATTACTTATCACTAGCCATCATTTAACTCTTAATGGAAGAAACTTACATCATCTAGACACTTATCTTTATCTTTCTTATGTTCTTTCACTTTTCTTAATCTTTAATTCATTTCATTTTTTTTCATTTATCCTTAGCTATTTTACCTTATATTATCATTATATAGTATGTTATTTAATCTAGCATAAGAAACATGTATCAACACATTATACATTTACTAGCATAATTATAGAGGAATAATCCATCACTAGAAACATTCACTAACATGATCTAAAAGACATTTAACTTTATATCTTACACTTGCTAATATGATTAAACACGTATTCAACATCAACAAATCAATCTCTCTTAGCCAATAAGAAATTATGGAATTTTGCATGGTACTATGCTTTCAAACACTATATAATCAATACAATTAGTATAAGTGAGAGTTTCAACAATAATCATATTACACATGCTTTCAAAACATCTATAATCACAATTCATATCTCAATTGGATTATTCTATATCAATCCCTAAACAATTTATATGCCACCATTAACTATTTTCATTCTAGTAAGAGTTAGCATGCATCATAATCAATTTATACATATATAATCAAGTCAAATTCTTCATTCTTATAATGATATATTGAGAGATTCTCAACTCCAATTCAAGTATTCATATTTTTGATGGCAAATCAAGCTTTTCATGCATTAATAATTATAATGAAGACTATAGATTTATAGATTCTTAACTTATATGCTTTCAAAACTCATAGAATCTAACATCTTAAGGAAATACATATACATATCTTGTAAAATCACTTTTCTTTATAAATTAAATTAGGGATTTCTAAGATCCAAGTATAATATGACAAGATCTCATCACAAATCATCACAAGAGTTAGGGTTTCTAAGGTTTTAGCAAGGGCTTCACAAACATATGATGAAACATTCATAGAAGATTTTACCATCACAAGACTTCTAAGAGCCTAAGAACAAGCAAAAAGAGAGTAAGCTTTGTGTAACTATTTACCGAAGCTTCTGATTATTGGTTTAAAAGAAATTCACTTTCAAAACTTCCTTATATATGTAAAACCTTCCTCCTTTTATGAGTAAAAAAGGTATTTCATGGTTAAAATACATAATTAAAGTAGAAAAGAGAAAATGTAACTATTTTAGGCTAGATCTAGGTTCTAGCAACTTACTTAAGCTTGGAGAAGAAGATCCTTTTCTCCTTTCTCCCAAGTCTCCATTTTCTCTCTCCTTCTTCCTCTTTGTGTTCTAAGGAGGCCAAATAACCTAAAATGAGGTTTATTAGGGTTTAGAAGAGTCATAAATCATCTAAGATGAGATCCCACATGTGTGGGGATCAACTAGGCAAGTGCCACATTGAAACAGAAGCAAAAATGTAATCTTATCCGAGGTGGAGTGCTCAAGATTTCATTGGAGCGCTTTAGGGGTTGTTAGAGCACTCCAAACTCAAATGGAGCACTCTAGGAGAAGTTTTACATCATTTTTAAGTCTTGAACTTTGATGGAGTGCTCCAAATCCATGTTGCTCCAAATCCATGTTGGAACTCTCTAACCATGGTGGAGCACTCTAAAATCTCCAACATGAACACCCTACGATAATTTGGCTGTAACTTTGCGCATACAACTCGAAATCGCTTGTCGTTTGTTATGTTGAAAACTTAACTTCAAGATATTTATAACAAGGTATGTTTCATACTATAATTTACTCAGGATTAGTGTCAATGTATCGAAGAAGTTACCCTAATTTTGTTAGTCTATTAACACATACACCTTGTGGGAGAATTGCCATAACTTCTTCTAAAAACTCTAAATTGTGCACCATTTGATGAATTGGAAAATAGACTCATAGATATTTCTATGAATATATGACTAACACCATGATTCACTCAGGAGTGATACAGGTGTGCCCGTGAAGTTACCTTAACACACTTAAGGCGGCTTTCAAACTTAACAAGTTCGTGGTCCAACTTGGGTTCTACCCTTCTAACTTGGTCCAAATTGTTCCTAAAACACTATATGATCTGTCTAAACATGCTAATGAAAATTTTATCCTTACAAGAATAAAATTACAATTTTTCCTTTTAAGTGAAACATGGGGCGTTACATATGAGAGCATGAAATATGTTGAAAATTACCATGCTTACAAAGAAAATTAGTAAATAATCATCCAATGAATTCAATTCCTCCATCACATTGAAAAAAAATTAATGGGCAATCCAGACATATTTTCAACCAATAATTTAAAATAATCAAAGCACTCAAGACTTTCAAATTTACAAAATAATGGAAACAACCATGTAAAATGAGAAAAATCATCCACTAGTAATAAAACAATGATATTTACCCTTGAAATAATAGAGTTATGTCCTCACAAATCTGCATGTATCAACTCTAAAGGAAAAAAAATAAAAGAGTTCCTGATAGCTTAAAAGGTAACTAATGAGTTTTACCAACCAAACGACTAGAACAAACTTTATTTAATGTCGTGAAATCACAAGATTCTGATATCTGATGATTCTAAAAGGGGGGTGAAAAAGATCCAGCCAATTCTTTACAATTATTTAACTATTTAGTCAAATTTCTATTTATTTTGATTTACTTAACTGGATTTAATTATGTAACAGAATGCTAAATAGAGTTACTTTAGTAAATTTTCTATTTATTTTGATTTAATTATGTTACAAAATGTTAAATAGAATTACTTCAATAAATTAAAGAGTTGCATAAAAGATAAAGCATTTACAAAGCAATATAGCCATACTATGAATACTATCCTAGACCACTATACTTCGTCATGTACTATAGAAAACTATAGTAGAGCAGAAGATAAGTTGATAAATTCCCTAAAGGATATTAACACTTAATGTACCACAAAAGAATTGCAAAAATGATAGACAAAGAATGAAAGCAATCACACAATGAACACCAAGGTTTATAGTGGTTCGACACTCCAAGCTTACGTCCACTCTCAAAGGCTCTTCTACCGAGCTTATTAATTTTATTTATTGTCTTCTTAAACTATTAAAAAAAATAACAAACTGCAAATTCACTTACAAGTTTAGCGAGAATCCACTCACCTTGTAAGTATGTACCTAGTGACTCCGATGAATGCACCCTATCTAATGGCTTTGATGGGCGCTTGAGAATCCATACTTGGCTCTAACAAGTGCTAGTGAATCCAACTCCAATGACTCTGGTGAAGGCTATGAATTTGGAGAATTGTGAAACTCTATCCTTGTTGGGTTGTTTCTTGATAGGCTGATTTTACTATAGAAACCACCATTCATTGGAGAGATAAAGGTTTAACTATTGGTTTAGCTCTCCAAATTTCCAGGAACAATTTGCCTAGAGACGAAGTTATAAGGTCGTTTAAGAGAATGCCAATGGAGAATTAACTCAATAAGCACACAAACTCACATAAATGGGCTCTTTTCTTCAAGGTTTTTACTTAATAATCATTCATATTCATTGTCAAAACTATTTATAGAGCTTGAAAAACCATGCTCAAAAGTCCTCTAATGGCAAACAAGTATAGCCATTTGGAAGAGTTAGAAATTGTTTTTTTTTTTACAATTTTGGTGATATGGACTTGTGCAACTTGGTTTTTGGATTGAGTCAGGTTGGATCTACCAGCTCTGGGCACTTCTTGAGAGCACCTGGATCGGTCCAACTTGCATATGGATCGCATCTGGACCGATACACTTTTTTGGACGGGACCAACTCCCCTGTTTTGTAATCTTTTCAAGCTCATCGAGCCGGTTGTTTTGAGTACTTATGGGTTGCAAGCAGACATTGAGATCAAAAGTTATGGTCATTTAAAGTTTAAGAGCCATTTTTTTATTATTTTCTTTTAAATCCATTTAAACCCAAAGTTTGTGAGACCTTTTATATGATTTCGTTAGGTCTTTCTAAACCATCCTATGATCATTAGGCTTAGTCTACCATCAACCACTTACTAACATTATCTTGGAATTACTTGTGAAGTACATAGTTGGCGTTAGGCTTTACTCAAGCTAGCTCTTGTGACATCTTGAGTTTTTCACTTGTGTGGGTTGAGTCTCTTGAACTTGTGGTCTTCCCACCTTTAAGATGTTCTTTATCAAGCTACTTTCAGACTTGAACTTGGATTTACATGACTCAATAAATTATAAAAATACATACATATAAGATCTTAAAGCTAATCACACTACAACATGTACTTCTATAGTTTTTAGAATGGAATTGATAGTTCACATTTTATATTATTAATAAGTTGAACTTGGCCACGACCACAATTATTACCAAAAAGTGAATAAGAAGTAGAGAAATTAGATTCATTATTGGTCCTACCAAGATTAGCAGAAGAGTTGAAGTTTTAACTTCTACCACAACCACAACCACCACGACCATGACCTCTTCCTCTATTAATGAAAAAGGTTGTGGATTCAATTGTTGTAACATTTTTTCTTCCCAAGAATTTCAAGTACCTTCTCATGTGTAAGTAGTAAATCAAATAATTGATGAAAAGTGGGAAGACCATAAGGGATATTAGTAACAGTGATTATGAAATTTTCATAATTTGGAGTTAAACTAGTGACTGTGCTGAGAACTAGATCGTCATTCACCAAAGGACGTTAAGTAGCCACCAATTGATCAGAAATTGACTTAATTTTATTCGAATATTCAAGCATCAAAATACCCTTTTTTACTAACATTCTAAAGTTTTTATTTATGGGGATTTCTCTTCATGGCATGGAGGATGATAGGCCCCCGGCCCGGACGGCTTCCCTCTAAATTTCTTAAGTTATTCTGGGATGTGATGGGCGGTGAGGCTCTGGCGGCCCCGAAATAAAGATTGCATCCAACTCTACCTTAGTCGTGCCATGCTGTTTTTGGTGAGATAATAGTAATTCTTGCATAAACCACAAAGCAATAGGGACCATTATTCAACACATTATGATCAATCTAAGAAATGAAATTGTTAGAAACTATTCTTGCAATCTAACTTTATGAAATGAGTTTAAAGGTCCCCCAACTCTGTTCTGGAGCTGGTTATAATAAGCACAGCATTGGTACTCATCAGACACTATAAACTATTAGAGACCTGGGACCTTTTTATGTAGAGTGCCCAACTTTCTTTCTTAATGATATTTATTTTATATTTCATGTTAAAATTTTCATTCTCAACACTACTCATTATAGATAGAAAATTAAATTTTGGTTTTTATGGGTATCGACTGGACCAAAAACACACATACCCAATCTTGTATTTAGCTTTTACTTTTAGAGTAAATTAATCCTATCAGTGATTTCATAATTGGGAAAAATCTTGGCTCCTACTTGTTGGCTGGAATAGTGCGCAACTAAATAAATAAAAAACAGAGTTAGCATTAAAGTAGATGATGGTTCTTGCTTGGTTACCAATTAGCACAAGCCTAAAGTGCAACAAAAGAGAGAAAAATATAGAAAAGAATAGAGCAGAGGAGCACCACGACCGTTGAGAGCTGAATACTCCGATCGTCATGTTGCATACTCACGATGTTAAAGGAGAGGAATGGGCGGTGTAATGGAAGAAAATAATTCCATGTAAAAAGATGAAAATCCTGAAATTTTGCAAATCGTAGAAAGAGAAAGCAAAGGTTAAAGCTGCAGTCTTGCAGCATTCTTTTCACCGTCTCGAAGAAGATCCTGTAGCTACAAAAGCTTGAAAATTTGCTGCTGTTGGGTCAAAAATCAAAATCCACAATTTTGAAGACTATATTGTCATAACAGTCTGACCTCACGATTGTGGCTGTCCAAAAGCTGGCCCTATTATGAAAAGTGTGAACTGGTTCTCTGTCTTGACTATTATGTGATCTATTGATGATGTATCAAAGGTCAAGGAATCGCTAAACAACAAAGAAGATGGAGAAACAACTTCAAATATAAACTTACAGAGGGAGGCTTTGTTCTGTTGTTTCAAGCGGGGTGGAAGGGCTTAGAGACTGAGGGGGGGCTTTGCACGCCTTTTACTTTTCATTTTATTAATCAAAAAAAAAAAAAAAAGTAACGGAAAGAAAATGAAGAAAGAGAACTCATTGGGTGCTAGAAGACGATGATTTAAATTTATAGCTATAGATTAATGGGTGAGTTGGGAAGACGAAGAGGTAGGCTCGGTTTGAATTAAATGGAAGACGAATAGGGATGAGAGAAACCGACGGGCGTGTGTGTGGAATAGAAGAAAGGTTGGAGTACAAATGGATTGAGGTGGCGCTCATGTGGCACTTCCTTTGCAAAAGAGATGTGGGTTCACATCACCTGCAACAGCCTTCTTGTGCGACGTCGTGAGACGAGACACATTGTGGGTATCATTTCACTTTTCAGAGATGTCACATCACCCCCAAAAAATGAAATGATACTTCCCCTCTGTCTTGTCTCATGACGTCGCACAAAGAGGGTCATCCCAGGTGATGCAAAGAGATGTGGCATATGGATGAGAGAGAAAGGAGCTTGAGCTGCTTTGTTTTAGTATTTAAGCATTTTGACCACTTCAATGGCAGGTTTGTTGGTTGAATCTATCTGATTTTGATGCATATCTGATTTAGATCAAACCAAACAACTTTGTAGTCCAGTTCTAGGTCAGCTGGTCTGACTGGTTGGTCTAGACTATGTTCCAATAATTGTATTTCAAATGAAATTTAGAATGTAGGCTCATTAATTAATGCACATATTACATATAATCAAGGCCAGTGGCTAACAATTACTTTTTCAATTCCAAACTCAGAAACATCGTATCCAGCTTTATAGATCATTCAATTCATACTCATTTCACCCTTCAGTCACAGGTTGGGTAGTGAATTCAATTATTGGGATTCCACTCAACATTATCCCGCTCATTTTAGTGACATAGATTTATTACGTTCAGGAGGTCACTCGCTAAGTTCACAAGCACAAATGTTATATTTATGAACTTGGTAGGAGTAATGTGGAGCTTATTTTGTTTAATTCATTGACC
>JAOXJP010014933.1:0-17606 GCA_025762735.1 Platanus orientalis | reverse complement strand
TTACAAAATCACTTTTGAAAGCTTAGAATCAAAGAATCACTCTTTTGGAGTGTTTCCAAACTTGGCTTAAGTTGCTGCTAATTTTCCATTTCCTTCACTCAATTGAAAAATGCTATACAAGTGAATCGAAGCTTTTCATATGTATGTACTTTCGTGTTATCACTCAATTGTACTGAATGGATTTTTAAGTAAGTTCTTCGGTGCTTGGAATGATTGAGATGCTGAACCACCCTTAGAACTTTTAATCTTTGAACCTTTTATTATGATTGATGATATAATAGCGAAAGCAAAATTAAGTATCATAATAGAAATATGAATGATAACATATATAGAGGGAGATTATCCTTTACACATGCTTACGCAAAATGCAACTTAATTCTATTTTCTGAAATTATTGTCCAACAAAGTGGGGAAGAATTTAAGTTAAACCTGAATTACATTACTTGCAAGTTTCCACAACACAATTGAAGGAAGATGCCTAGCATTCGTTACATTTATTGTGATCACTGCATAGCGCTTCTATAAAGCAAGTTTTTTGATTGTTAATTTTGACTGGAGATGGTTCAACAACTAAAGGCTCAGCGGAGTGAAGAAGATGGCATTACAAACTAGCAAAAACCAAATGAACAGGAAAGGATGATTTAAAAAAGCAATTGAGCAGAATCAATTCTGTATAATGTAATATACCAATGAGATTAAGTGCTTAATCAATAATCATCCTTATCCCAAACGTAGATAGTACTCGGTTTAATAGGTGATATTGGCACCAGCCCTGTTGACAATAAATTAACCAATTCTTTCAAAACCGTAAGGTGTTAGAAGATACACAAATTAATACATTTCAACACCCTTATAGGAGGATCACTGTTCTCTTCCGGGAACACGCTTGGAGAGATAAGTATAGATCCACACAATACGTATATACACATATAGCACTACATCAAGAAAAATACTTCGATCAAATACACAAGTTAATATACTTCAATATAGTCCATCATCAATTATTAGGTATGTTGAAACTGCTCTTCTCGAGATCATCTTAGGATTAATAGTTTTTAATATATAATCAGATTTCATCTAAAAATAACATTCCTTCACGTTTTTTCTTTTAATTGGCATCTATAGGGGCACTGGTTAGGAATCTTGAAATATATTTTAAGATAGCTCATTCGTTTGTATATGCAACAAAACATTCAATCTATATACTATTTGAAAGCACAATTTTTATCTTTGAGCATTTAACTTTTGTTGATGAGTAGGAAATCTGCAAAATTCTTCTGCACATTTCTCTTTGTGATGTGTACAAGACACCTAAATAAGATAATAACATTTAGAAACGTTGACACAAACATATAAAATGTTAATGTAGCTCGTTTTCTGCTGTAATGCTAAATTTCTTATGTACCAGCATACATCTTATTTATTACTATATTATGATAACGATATACTTCCAATAATATATAGAACTTCTGAGACATTGTTACTAATTCTGATCCGGGCATTGAACCGATGAAGGGCTTAGGGGTGGCAATTCGTATTGTTGGATCGGGTTTGTATCGTGTTGAGATATGGATATATGATTATATGGCTCTACCCAAACCTGACCCTTTTATTAATCGTGTGACCCATAACACATTTACAGTCAACCCTAACCTGTTTATTTTGTGTTGGATTCGTGGGTTATATGGTAATTTATGTTGGCAGGTCAGATTCATAGTGTCAAGTTAAGAATATACAACTATATGGGTCAACCCGAACCTGAATCATTTATTAATTCTGTCACCCAAAACATGTTTACAGTCAACCCTAACTTGCTTATTTCGTGTAGGGTTCATGTCAGGTTTATGGGTCATGTCAAATATTGCCATCCATTTTATTCCATGTGAAGCCCCATGGTGTCCTGGACACCATCTTGGATGGCAAATCCTGGACAGAACATCTATCCTTTTCTTTTTTTTTTCTTTTAACTGAGAGGCTCTAGGCTTCGTTGATTGCATGGAAATTTGAAAACTTTGTGAAAAATTAAATTAACTTTCTTAATGGCCAAACTTTCTTGGTGTTTGATTGTGTGGAAATTTGTAAAGATAGAAAATGAGTTTTTTTAACCACTTTCCAACTTCCAAAAGAATGGAATTTGAATTTTCTATAAAAAAAGGTTGAATTGCTATATTTCCTTTTGAAAAACTTTTAAAAAATTTAACTTTTCCTCAACTTTCTAATGACAACCAAACACTTTTTGAAAAGTTAAAGAAAATCATATTTCATTTCACCTTCACTTCACTTTTCCAACTTCTAATGCAATTCTTTCAAAAAAAAAAAAAAAAAAAACCCTTTCAATGTAATCAAATTAAGTCAAATGTACTATTTTTCCATGATAGACCCTAAGGATTTGATAAGATCACTTGAGGTTAAACTAAAATAGGATTGATTTAAGGGGTAACACATCAGTGCTAAAAAGTGAAAAGCATTTCCAAAAGAAGTGTAAGTCACTTTTTCAGTGCTGATTCTTCAACCCCTAATGTCAGTCCTACCTTTGGCTTACTTTAGGGGTCACACCAAATCCAAGGTGCATCACAGGGGTGTGGGCTCCACACAAAAGTGCATGGGCCCACATCCCCTGTGAGGAGGCGAAGGTACATACCATTCTTTCTCTTCTTTTTAGACACCTACTTGTTCAATCGAACACTTTTTTCTTGCCTTTAAACCCAATACACCACGTGTCACTTACAGACGCTTTCCATCAAAGAACATTTGTTTCGATTTTGTTGTGTATTGTTTTGTTATTTTGGTGAAGGAGAATAGTATTACAGCCAATTCAACCCACCTTGTGTTTGCTTAGCATCACTTGAATAAATGCTTGTTTAAACGGGGGAGACAAGAAAGTTAGGAACGTGTTCAATGGAAAGGAAAGAGACACTAAATTCAAAAGCACATTATGTGTCAATCCATAGCATATAAGCCTGAGTCAACACAGACAATCATTCTCTTATTTAGTTTTATATTTCTAAGAGGTGATTTTTCCTTTTTAATAATAATTTTTAAAAGAGGTGATTAATTAAGTATTTTTTTTTGATACTTTACTGATAAAGTGATTATACTGATTAAGTGATTATGTAACCACGTGATTTATGCGCTAGTCAATTCGACGTGGAGGGATTCTAGCATCATCTAATCAAGCTTTTGAAAACAAAAGTAAGAAAAATTATGTAGATCATTTAATCAAAGCAATGAGAGAGAAGAAAAGAAAAAACAATCATCAGATAGATCATCTGATCAAATCTGAAGAGAAATTTGCAGACCAGAAAGCTAGGATCATCTAATGAAGCTATGGGGTCTTCTCAGATTAATCATCTAATCAAAGCTACATGTATCAGCTGTACAATAATTTCTTCGTCTGCTCAGCATCTCTGTCAAGCTAGATGTACGTTTCAGTCTGAACTTCTCGTTATGTGTTTCGGTTTTCAATTTTATTTTCTGGGTTGATTAAAGGACTTCAATTCTGTGTGTTTTGCACCAGCTTCCTTGGTATTTGTTGGTGGGTTTCGGTGAAAAATTCTGGTGAAAAGAGGATAATGTTGGGGTTTTGAATTTCTGTTTCTCTATTGTTATCGAACTGGATTTTTCTAGTGATTTTCATTTTCGTTATAATTTCAGTTGAAAACATGATATTATGGATTTTGGAATCTCACATTTTCGATTTCTTCAGGAACTTGGATTCTGTTGTTTTTGTAGTAGATTCATTACTCTGTTACTGGGTTTTGATCAGAATGTGAAGTGAAACAAGTTTGAGGCTGCCTTTCAACAAAGTCACTTTATATGGGTTTTTTTTCTTCTTCATAAAACCTAGATTTTCTATTGTTTTTGTACCAGATCCGTTGCTTGGTTGATGGGTTAGATCAGAATTTGAGTTAAAACAAGTCTGAGATCTTTGATTTTCTTTTTTTGGTGTCACTTTAAGGGTTTGTAGAACAACCCAATTCCTTGTGTTCCCACTTTGATGGATTTTGATCAAAATTTTGCTGAGCAAGTGAAGATAAATATAACTATCGATTGTTAGAAAATTCTGTCGTTTTACATCATAGCGAGTAATGAAACTCATATTCAATACCAATTGGAGCAAATCCTTGTACCGTGTGGGTTGTGATCAAAATATCAATGATATCAGTAAAGATTGTTTTTTCTTTTCTACCCACGTCCTTATCTTTCCATTTATTTTTAGTCTTAATTCATTGCTTCTATTCTTCCAGTCTTGACAACAAGTTTTAGCTGTCTTGACAAAAAATATTGATCCCAGTGTGTTGTTTGGGATTTTGGAAGGTTTATAGGGAACTGCGGTGGTGATCAAGAATCTATGGTTTGAGATTTTTAGCATGGCCAGGGATAAATTGCTGAAATACAGTCGATTTAGTTCCAATGTGCTTATTTCCATAGACCTTGCAACCTTGATGTCACAGCTGTGATCCTGTATAACCTGATAAAAGAGAAACAGAAAACGGTCAAGTTTTATACAGTTTGAAGTTAGGGTCTTCTGTAACATAGTAATTCGAGAAAGCTCCATTTTGACAGGAAAATGATTTCAACTGGTAATGGGAAAGGCACAGAGGAAGGTCTGGAAGAGATGGTATTGGGTACTAACCCACATGGTTATAGAATCAAGGCTTGGGGTTCTCTTCATGTTTCTTCATCTCAAAGTGGATTGTTAAGCCATGAAAACCCTCAAAAAGGGTGTTTGGATCTGTTCACAGATCTTCCTAGTCGACTAGGATTCCTGAAATTTAGTTCAACTGGTAGTTTGGCATCCCCATCATCCAACTTCCTGAGAATTGCAGAGGAAAGAGACAATATTTCACATTCAGTTCCTTCTTCTACCTGCCAAGGTTTCTGAAAACGTTTTAATATGGTCTTCATTCGGAAAATAGATTGGGTTTCTCTGAGGAAAATCTGCAAAAAATGGATCAGAAACCCAATGAACCTTTCCCTGCTTGTTTGGATTACCTGTGTCACTGTCTCGGGTGCAGTTCTGTTCCTCGTCATGACAGGAATGTTAAACAGTGTCCTACCGAGGAAATCCCAGAGAGATGCCTGGTTTGAAGTCAATAATCAAATCCTCAATGCCCTGTTTACTCTTATGTGTCTCTACCAACACCCAAAGCGGTTTTATCACCTTGTGCTTTTATGTAGATGGAAGCCGGGAGATGTCTCTAAACTCAGACAGATTTATTGCAAGAACGGTACTTATAGACCCCATGAATGGGGCCATATGATGGTTGTCGTGGTTTTACTCCACGTGAACTGTTTTGCTCAGTATGCTTTGTGCAGCCTTAACTTAGGGTACAAGAGGTCTGAACGACCTGCTATAGGAGTTGGTCTCTGCCTTGCTGTTGCAATCGCAGCACCAGCAATTGCTGGTGTGTACTTCATTCTTAGCCCCCTTGGGAAGCAGTACAACTCTGAAATGGATGAGGAAGCGCAGGATTGGACTACAGCTGTTGACAGTGACAAGGAAAATCACTTAAAAGTGGAGTCATTAGAGAGGAGATTTTCATTTGCATCAAGAGATGGGCAGAGGGTTGTTGAGAGCAAGCCTGAGTGGAGAGGGGGGTTACTTGATTTCTGGGATAATATTTCGCTGGCGTATCTCTCATTTTTCTGTAGTTTCTGTATTTTTGGGTGGAATATGGAGAGACTTGGGTTCGGGAATATTTATGTTCATATTGCGACCTTTCTTCTGTTCTGCACGGCTCCTTTTTGGATCTTCAACCTGGCTGCCATCAATATTGATAATGAGCTTGCTAGGGAGGCATTGGGTATCACAGGGATTGTGCTTTGTGTATTTGGCTTGCTGTATGGGGGTTTCTGGAGGATCCAGATGAGGAAGAGATTCAACTTGCCTGCGAACAACTTCTGTTGTGGTAGCCCAGCAGTGACCGATTGCGCACAATGGCTTTTCTGTTGTTCATGCTCTCTTGCACAGGAAGTGAGGACAGTGAATTTCTATGACATCGTGGAAAATAAGTTTTACATAAAGAAAATAGATGAGTGTGGTCGGCCGGTACTCTGTCCCTTGCCCCGTGAAGATGGATCAATTCAGTTCCGATCCTGCCCAAGTTCTCCACTTTGGAACAGCTTCAGCTCATCCAAGCTTAGGATGGCAAACTTTCCGAGTCTTGGCAGACTTTCAAAAGAATATTATAGTTCAGACAGGCAGCTCCCCATGGAGGACGAAGAGTCTTCTTCAAGAGGTAAAGACAGCACTATGACACCACCTGTTCCTTCATTGATACAAAGAAAAGATGTTCAGCAATGACCCTTTTGAAATGGCATTGTGAACTGCATGATGCATGGTGTGCGTATAGATTTATTTATTAGTAAGTGCATTTTGAGTGAATAGCTTTATATTTTTCCACACTTATAAGTTCTCTTATTGGATTTCTGTAAATTTAGTTGTGATTCCATTGCTGAGATTATTATTAGTTTGATTTTAGATAAGCTTCTTTAGTATTTGTTCCTTAAACAGTCATTTGCAGAAGCAACTTGTCTCAAAAGCTTTATGTAGTAGTTTCTTTTTTTTCTTTCAATGTTTTATAGAAAACTATCTTGGGCTGCTCTGAATGTCCCGTATGCTTGGATAATTTACATGTGCTTTTGTAGCTCCCTCATGAGAAGCCGTAACATTTCCAAACTTGCATCCCGATGACTTACTTTTCACCCATGCCAATAAATGAGAAAGATGTAGAGAGTAGAAGAGCCCAAAATATGTTTTATCCCAAAGATATCTTTAGTTAGGATTATCAACCCTCACAGAAAAGAATCACAAATTTTGTACACTGACAGCCTTTGGCAACTGTATTGTAAGAAATTGTCTTTGGACTGAAACATTCAATAGAAGATAATCAATCAACATATGTACAGAGATTTCCAAATATATATATATATATATATAATGCCCATATCAGCTGACAATGCCCTTCAAACTAATGCAGTCATGTCAAGGACTGTCAGTTTTTTATCTAGAAATAGATGATGTGCATGTTTGTAGATTTGGTATACAAATATGTTACTCATATCTTAGAAGAAACAGATGAGACGGAGAAGTATTCTAAAGACGTGTCTCGCCCCGAATCCCCGGTTATGCAGCGGGTTCTGAGACACAACAAATCATCTTCCTTTGCCTTTTCTCAACATATAAGTTGGCGAGGGAAGGGACCCAACCAAAATTTCTATTGAAATTTCAGCAGCATAACGGCTATAAAGTGGACCTCGGGGAATAAACATTAACCCTGTTTATTTAATCTCGTGGGTACTTGATAGTCAACAAATATATAATACTCTCAATAATCATCCCTTACATCATTCCACATCCTTCCTTTAATATCCACCCATTCATTTCCATAAAAATAATTAAATGAATAATAGTTTAATAAATCCAAAATCAATAAATCTAACTTAAAATGTTCAAAAAAAAAAAAAAAAAAAACTCCAAAGAGTTTAGTATAGGTCCACCTATCAAGTAAACCACTCTATGACTTTCTAAATAAAATCTCTTAAGTAAATTCGTTGACGATCTAACATCGGGATCTTGTGTTACATTGAAAATCTACTCTGCTTGTCCTGGTCTCTGACTAGAACTCTCTGTGAAGTTTTAAATTTTTGGTTTAGCTACATGAGCTCAGTAAGAAGAATCGAATTTACACAATTAAGATTAGGGGAAACTGACATAAAAATCAAACATAGTCCTTACGCTTTACATAACATCGTGGCATAAACACACAAATAACAATCAATGTGCATCATCAACAAGATATATCATGTGAAATCTAAAACCATATATATCTTAATGCAATGCATGCAATCTAAATGCATGTAAACCAAACCTAGCTCCCGTGGTGTAATGTAGAAGAACTTGATGTGCTCCTCCTATAAATATCAGCATAACAGTTGCCATGTGTTTAACATAAATCCATAGTCTTGACTACATAAAATAGCCCGACTCTAATAATATATTTCTCTTGCCATCAATAAAGTTGATATAGAGAAAATCAATATCCAAGTCTCACACATCAGCATTCAGCACCTCAGCACCATATAGAGTCAGTAAGATATCATACTGTTCTTGAATCCCGCCGAGCAATCCATCCGTATTTGGAATAGTTGCGTGAGCAACTCCGGACTGATTAAATCCGGGGACCCTTTCTATTCTTCTACATGGGATAACATGGCTGCATTAGCCTGAACCCAACTGAGTGATCTTCACTAGAAGTCACGTAGGCAGCTTTGGGATCGCCATGCCCAAGAATTCCATCTGCGTCTCAATATGCAGGGATAGGCTAGTAACAAGTATGTCTACTTGACTATCACCCCAATCTCCAATATCTAGGGGTTCCTTCTGCATTTCAATATGCAGGATAACTCATCATGGTGCATCATCCCGTTAATATCGGGTCACAATAAAAGAGACATGTATCCCAATGTCATAATATCTCGGCCAATGTAAACCCAGCCCCATGTCATGCCATATAATGTGATACTAATCACTGTGGAAGATCCTACATTGTCTGTTTGTACAATACTATGCAATGCAGCCTTGATAACATAAATACATTAATATTTTCCTGCCACAAATCAGCTGTCATAAGCTATATACAACCCAAACTTTGTTTGGACCTCAGGCAATACAAGGCCTTAATTCTTTCCAACAAATTTCACAGTGCAGTTAAATAGATGCATACATACACATGCATCAATTCAAGTTGATAATTATCAAAATGCAACCAAACATAGGCATTCACATGCCTCAAACACATATCTGATGGCCTATCACACTACTTCCGATCAAGTATTCATATGAGCATTCCTCAAAATGATTTAATGTTTCATGTACAGAAAGTTGCTCTTGTACTCAGTGGTAATTTACATCATTTATAAATATAAAGTTATAACTTATCTCTGCGGGCAACAATCATATAGTTAATTCTATAATGTATAGCAAAATTTTGGGCAGCAATAGTACCCCCAATTTCTACGGGTTGGATCACATGAATCTGGTAACAAAAAGTACTATAATTTATATGGTTTATAACACCCACTTTTAGACCGCAAAAGAAGTGTTAAATACATGTTCTATAACACCACTTCTGGAGGCAGAAGCATTATTTACTGAAGGTTTATAAACCAGCATTCTTTAATATCCAATTTATGTTAGATATTAAGTAAGACACATAACCTTAATTAGCCAAGTATACAACTATCACTTTAGGCAGTTGTTAATGCCAATTAAAAATCAATTTAAATAAAATTTACAGTCAGCATAAGAGCACTATTTCAATCAGATCATTGAGCTGCAAAAGAAGACACTAAGTCTATTCGAATTTTGGGCAGAAAATAGATTCAGAGCCAGGGTCTGATCCCTAATCCCTGGAAGGGGGAAGGGGGGGAGGGGGGGGGTTGGGGTGAGCAGTGCAAAGTGGTGTCGCCTGCTCGGGTTCTCGGTTCTCACTGGCTCAGGCCAGTCCTGCTTCAAGCAGTTGTGACGATGAAGGCCCACATGGCCATACCAAAAAAATAAATAAATAAATAAATAAAAGATTTCATATTAAAATTTTAAATAGAATGACATCATAATCATGAATGAACACAACATTAATTCTTTGGCTATGCGATGGTTAGAGAATTATATCAGAAAAATATATAATATTTGCATTAGTAAGAAATCCTTAATTTGATAAATCTAAGACATGCTGAATTTCCAAAATATCCTAATTAACGGATTTTTTTTTCTATGTATAACATAAAAATCAGATCCTAATCATGCAGGATTTCTATTTCAAAGCACTAGGAAACCATTCTTAAAATTTTACACCTAAACTTAGCAATCTACTCTCACTAAATTCAGAACACATTAAAATAGATGATTTCTTTGGATTATATCATCGAATCATACCCTAGTCATATAAGAAAATGACTAAAAGTGATAGGATCGCAACTAACATGATTCTAATATGATATTTAACAATCCATGAAAAATCTCAGAACACGTGCAAATAAAAGAAGATTTTAAGAAAAATCAACAAAATCCCAAACCCACCCTAACAGCAAAAATCCAAATCCTCTTACCTCTTCATGTTTTTCTCTCTCTTCCTCTTCCTTTCTTCATTTTTCTTTCTTTCTCTTTTCATCTCCTTTCTCCTTCCTTTCTCCTCCCACTGGTGGCTCCTCTGTGAAGAAGGGAAAGAAATTTCAGAAGTTTTATTTTGGCAACTTTCCATTGTTCATTGGATTTCCTTCACTGGGTGGAGTTTTGGTTGACATGGTCAAATGAAACCCCCCTCCCCTCCCCACCCTTTCCTTTCTTTTTTTAAACTTTGTTTTCCAAAGTTACCCCCGACTGGGTCAGAGTATTACAAGATGTGCCATCATTTTTTGTGAATTTTGAAAGAAAAGATTAATGCTATTGTCGTTAGTTCGTTGATAATGTTTGGAAACTCTTAGATCACTGGAAGGCGTCTGCACCATGTATAAATTTTCCTGATGTTCAACTTTAGCCATGTATTTTCCCTGAGTGTGTTTTTACTTATTACCATATCTAAAAAGAAGCAATTTTGGCGGAATGGTTTAATATGAAGTAGAGAAGAAAGAATCTTTAGAGTTAGTGAAATGAAGGATGCGATTTATAGATGTCATATGCAAATACTGAGGAATTAAAACCAATTCCCTGATAATATTAACCATGTGATCAAAAACAGGACAAGTCATGTCAAGTAGACTAAGCCCAATTTGGATCTTTATTGACTATAGTTTCTGGAACTAGCTCTACTGATATGTTGACTATAGTACATGTGGTTTGAGGTTGTCTCGTATCCATATTTCTTCAAACTCGTGCAATAAGCCTTACAATTGGGCGGCTTGGCCCAACGGTAAGGCTTACCGTTAGCATCCCTGCTGGCGCGGGTTCGAGTCACGGAAACAGCCTCTCCAGAAATGGGGGTAAGGCTGCGTACATCTTGCCCTCCACAGACCTCGCGTTAGCGGGAGCCTCGTGCACTGGGTCGCCCCTTTTATTATTATCTTCATTCCGAGATCTTTAGTGGAGCTGCTTTTGTAACTTCTCTTGTAGTTGAAGATGTTCTGTATCACTTCTTGTAAGAATAGGTCATCCATATATTCAAGCAAATATGATGCAATTATACTTGAAGTTTGTCAGATCAATGTTTAGGTAACCTTGCTTGTGCTCTTTATGGATTTTGTTGAGACAAGAATAATGACTTTGTGCCCAAACTGTATAAGACCTTCTTAGGTTTACACAATTAATAGGGGTCTAAAGAATGATATACAGAAAGCTGGGACATGCAATAACCTTTTTGGATTCTCTATGAAAAGATTTTTATCCGTCTAATCTTAATGGCATTCTGATGTTTGGAGAAAAAAAATCCACAAGAGCATGAATTTCAATAATCTTGGTAATGAATCAAAGTGTCTCATTGTAATTCATCTCACATCCTTGGTCGTACCCTGATCACTATGTCATGTGCATGCCTTACAGTTCGAATACTTGTATCATTTATGTTTAACAGTGTGATCAGAACAGTGATGGTACTTTGGACTTTCATAACATGCAATGAAAAATACATTTTGCAGTTCTAGCAAATACACTTTTTTTTTCCGGTGAGTTCTAGCAAATATACTTATTTTCCATACACAATTCAAGTGTGGAGATAAGGTGTGCAAGCTGATTATTGATGGTGGGAGCAGTCTGAGTGTGGCCTCCTAGGGGATTGTTGTTAAGCTCTAACTACCATTGGCGAAGCATACACAACCTTATATGGTTGAGTGGCTGAATGAGAGCATTATACTAGTCTTTAAGATATGTTTGATCTCTTCGAGATAGGCTCATATTGGGATTCTATATGGTTCCTTGATTTCAATGAATGTAACCAATAAGCCGCTTGGAGGTCCTTGGGTATATGAAAGAGATGTGCTTCATATGGGTAAGGTCAATACCTACTCCTTGAGCCTATGAACATCTAAGAAATAGCAGAATAGGTAAAGATGAAGCAGCACCCTCAAGTTCATAAGCCGTAGTTTGATTTCTCTAATTTAGTACGGAGTAAGTTATCAGATGAGTGACCACCTATTCGAGACATCTAGCATGATATGGATCTAGTCTCAACTCTCAAGATCAGCATTGCCTTATCTTCCCACATATCACATGAAACCACCAAAGCGTGAAGAGTTGACAGGAAGGTGATGAATTTCGGCATAAGGGCTTCATACAGGAGAGCTTTTTTCCTATGTGTTGTGATTGCTTTGTTGATGCTGAAAAAGAAAGGCAGTTGGAGGCTGTGTGTTGATAACAGAGATATCAATAAGAACATTATCAAGTACAATTGGATGATGTGTGTTGCGCTTTTTACTTTTCTTTTTAAACTATTCTTTTTCTCATAAGAGAAAAAAAGATGATATGATTGATATGATAGCAGGTTTACCATCTTTTTTAAGGTTGAATTGAGAAGTGATTGCCATCAGATCCAGAGTAGGTTATGGTGCAAGTATAAGACCACTTTCAAAACCAATGTACTTTATGAGTGTCCTGTTATGCCATTCAGACTCCCTAATGCCCTCAGTGCCATGTGTGTGATGATCCAAGTATTAAATTCTTTAATTGGCAAAGTCCTTGTCATTTATTTTGATGAAATCTTTTTATACAATAAAAATAAAGAAAAGCATATTGTTCATCTTCGTTAAACAATGAGAGTTTTTAGACAAGAGAAACTCTACATTAATTTGAAGAGGTGCTGATTCAGGAGCAATAGTTTTATCTTCCTTGCATTTATAGTTTCCTCTCTTGGTCCTAGAAGTAGATCTGATAAAGGGGGAGGCCATCCTAGATTGTTCAATTTCTAATAATCTACATGAATTTCGGAGTTTCCATTGGTTGGCTACTTTTTGTAAAAAGTTTATCAGCAAACAGATGGCAACCAAAGTAATTAATCGGAGTTTGGGTAACTTTATTTGATGCTTGGATGGGGATCGCTTGACAACAAAGGATCAGATTCTTCCCATGGCTAAGTTTGCCATAAATTGGTTAATAGGACTACAAAACTCAGTCCTTTCGAGGTTGTCATAGGGGTTAAGCCTATTAACTTAATTTATTTGCCAATTGACTCTTTCCCAAGTGAGGAGGCCGAGTATTTGTAAGACATATACAGGATCTTCATGATGATGTGAGAAAGAAGATTGCAACTACCAATGAGTTCTATAAGTCTCTAGGGATGATTACTCATTTCTGTTTGTGGATCCCTATCAAGCCTAAAAGATTCCCAATGGGAAGTTCCAAATCCAGAAGTTGATGCCCTCACAGGATTCTGAACAAAATTAATGCCAATGGCTATGTTCAAGAGTTATCTAATGACTTAGGTATTCCTCCTATCTTCAATGTTTGATGATTTAACTATTAATCATGGGTACCATGAAGGGGAGAAAGCTATTAGATTACTCACAATTCCCAAGTTTGAGGAGTAGATTAAAGATGACCTTGAGAATCAATTGGTATCTACTAGGAATGATGGTTATCAGAAGTACTTCCTTCAATGGAAGGATCGTCCTATTTTAGAAAGCACATGGATCACTACAATAGACTTCCTAATAGTTAAACTCAGATTTGTAGGAGCAGTATCAATCTCTACACACACTAGGGTCTTTCAAGACGAGGAGAGTTGATAGTAATCAAAGCAAACCCCGGGAGAAAAATCTCAAAAGAGTCCTTAGCAAGGTCTAGTCTCTAGAAGATTTTCAGGTGGGCCTTACAAAGTTGTCAGTGGGACCAACTAATGCTACATATGAGTTCAGGAGGCATAATAGGCACTACGGCTAGAGTGGATTGTCAAGATTCCTTTTGGATTGATTTTTCAGTATCTCCTAAAGATTCCCTCTTGGGGTATTTTTATTTTAGGCATTTAAAAATTTGTTTGGTCACAAATGTATAATTTGTTAGTTTAATGTTATTCTGAGTTAATTAGCATGGTCATTTTAAGGGGAATCAAGTTATGCCAAGTTTTAAGAGTCCTATTGACAGTCAAGTTAACTTGAGAGGTCTGGGGTCAAATCAATTTACAATGAAAACTTAGTACGAGTTGCAAAAAGAGTTACACTATTCATTGAGACATGGAAGTTTAGTTAAAAGAGATGTAAATGAGTTTTTTCAACACAAGTGAATGAAGAACAGCTTATGCTCTGCTACTGATTTAGTACAGACCAAGGAAATCCTTGGCGGCACATTACAGAGAGTAAAACCTCAAGTAACCCTTACGTCAATAGGGCGCTCAGGATCAATTGGTGACACCCGAATTGGTTGGCCCTGACAGTAACCACTCTGTCATACTGAAATTAGCGATGGACCCTTGTTAGTGTGTCCCACCAAGCAGTTTATTGTGTCCCATAGTTTTTTCAACACAAGTGAAATTAGCGATGGTAAATTGTAGGACACACTATTGACAAACCCAAGTAATCATGATCTCTAAACCCAAGGTGAGCAACTAGTGACAAATGACTGTCAGATCTTTGACCTAGGCAGACTCCAAAACAAACAACTTTGGATTTGTACTATGTTTATGATGGTCTAAAAAATAAAGCAGTGGAATTGGCAGGCTTAGGTCTATGAGAAGTTCAAAAGCTTGAAGAAGATACTTTGTAAGAAACCAGGTAAAATTTTTGCAGGAATATAATACTTGGGAGCTATTACAGAAACCGTTTATGCTAAGGTACGTATATTTATGTCTCGTCCTTTTATCTTTATTTTTAATGTGTGTGTGTGTGTGTGTGAGAGAGAGAGAGAGAGAGAGAGAGAGAGAGAGAGAGAGAGAGAGAGAGGCTGGGTTGCTGTATGAACTTGTTCTATTTTTTACAAATCTTTTATGTATTGTGGCAAATATGGAGCTTCCAAACGGTAATTCAACAGCAGGTACTAAGACAGGGCTTAAAAAGGTAATTCAACTGGTGTTACTTGTTGGAGGAATTCTGTGTTACCTAGTGAAATGATCTGCTTATAGGGTTAAGAAGAGCTGAAAAGAAAGACTGGATCTGGGGTGTCCTTAAAGTGGTAGTAGTTCCGTTAGGAATCCAAATCTGGGCATTCAGGCTGGAGGCAGAGTAGTAGGGATGTGCATTCTGTAGGGGACCCCTTTGATGTAGTGGGTTTCAGATTAATTATATAAGATGGGTTAGTACTTAATAGTCTGTCTCTGTCATTTCAGAATAATTCTTGGACACTGTCATTGGTTTTAGACATCTCCTTTTCGTCATTTCTCAAACTGGACAATGTGGCTTTCTTTCTCCCTCACTTTTCCTTTCTCGCCATCTTCTTGGCGTATAATGAAATCCTTGTTTCCAATGCGTTTGTCTGTAATGTCTAACAATGTAGTGGTTTGTTGAGACGGTGGAAAAAATCTATATGCCTTTTTGGGGCTGCACCCTTCACAAATGTGCCCATCCTAGGTAGGAGTAGCAGAATCTCTCTGGGTATGTGCACCTCCAACTATATTAGTGGAGTAGAAACCATCTTTATCTACCAGCTTTGATAGCCACCAAGGAGTATCAGACGTCCACGTTGCAGCCATAACCACAACTCAAACGTGTAGGGATATTGGATAATCTGATTATGTTCTACAACTCCAAATTTAAGAATAGGCAAATGGCCCGGCCCCCCTTATATACTCCTATTTGATATTGGCTGAGCAACAATCGCAAATTGGCAAGGGAACAATTAAGCTGTTTCTTCTTTTCAAAACATGGGTCGATGCCAAAAGGGAAGCCTAGAAGATGGGTTGTGCTTGATGATGTATGGGGGAGATTGCAGTGCTTCCTTGTTCGCGTTTTACGTGGAGCCTGGCTAGGTCTCGCTTTCGTCTTTTTGACAAGTTTTTATGGGTGGAGGTGGTCCATGGGGATTATTGAAGGAGCATGACGATATTTCAGTTCCAACAGTTAAAGATAAGGACAAATGCCCTTGCTGCTTGCTTGCATGGGCTTGCAAAAAGGGAACTGATTCTAGGGGACCAGTTCATATGCCACACCAACTTGTTGTAGAAGTAAGATTGAGATACGTGGTGGTGCCATCAATGCACTCACTCCAGTCCAATAAGGCATGTTAATGGGTCAAATAAGGGCTGATTGATGTTAGGATAGCTCTGATTAGGAATTAAATGGAAAACCATCCCTAATCAATAGCCTTACTCAGCCTCAGTTTCCTTGATTCACATTATTTCTCTAATAATGGGCAAAGTTGAAAGCAAACTCTAAATTAGCAAGTGCTATATATGTGTGCCATCAAAAGTCAATTAACGTTGTTATTATTTGATAATTAACTAATGCACTGTTTCTTTTATACATGTATGGTTTTATGGTTATATAATTTTCATGATATATGCGATGATGACATAGGATCGTAGACATTATTTTAGAAAGCTCCTGTCGGTGATACTGGATCACTAACAGGAGATGTGGATTTTCGATACCTTGTGCCTTATAATTGTTCTCTGCAAAGTGGATTAGGCATCACACTTGCATATGGTTGATTTCTTTCATGTTATTGGACAAAGTAGGGTAGTATCTCAACTACTTGGGTAGTATCTCAACTACTTGAATAGTGATCTCTAGGCAGACATGTGGGTATGTGTAGGAAGTATATATACTGAATTGAATGGACTATAGCACTTCAAGGACATGATCAATATTATGATTTGATAAATGTTTTCATACAATTGACAAATTATCCCGTGGGTCTATATTTGTAATTTGCATAACTTTGATACTACCAAAGGAAAATACATGATTGGATGCTAAATAGTGATGTGTTGGTTGCATGGAATCACATATGGAGAATGTGGATGCTTAACAATGAATTCACCACTGCTAATTACAGAAAAAACTCAAGATGACCACTTTAATGCATTGGACTTAAAAATTCAAGGCCATGGTATTTGATAAAAGAGTTTCATCAAATTAATTTGTTCTATTAAAGACTTTTCAAATGTTTGGGAGTCCAAACGGCTAATGAATATCATGTATAAAACATTACAAACATATGCAAATTGTTTATGAATATCATTGTAATTAGTGAAAATCCTAATTAATTTTCACTTTAAATAAATAGACTATTAAATTTTGAAAAGAGTTTTCAAATCAAATTCAATCTATTATTAGATAATAGGCTCCCTTAGATCTTACTCTAATGAGGTTGCCAAAATCCATTACAAGGGACAAAAATGGAGAGGAAGTCTCCTTATTTGTTTTATCTCTTAAGAATTTTGGATATGGAGAAGAAGAAAACGATATTCTCATCCACATGAACCACCATTAATGAAGAAAAGGGAAGTAACTCAAGTGGAGACCGAGGAGACTGCACACGTAAGTGGCTTGGTAAAATCTTGCAAGATCTTCAACTTCATTTTAGAATTTTTGTTCTCTAGTTTTGAGAAGGGAGTAATATTTTCTAGTTTCTTATAAAATATTTGGGCTTAAGATGAATGAAAATAATTCTATTACCTTTACCCAATGGTTCAAGAGCTGTATGCAGTGGAAATTTCCCTCTAAATCTCAATTGGACTGTGCGG
>JAOXJP010014923.1:0-17607 GCA_025762735.1 Platanus orientalis | reverse complement strand
GATTCTTAGCTCCAACAAGAGTCAAAAATGCCATTTGATAATGTTGAATTCTCTCTTTGGATTCCACTCTCAAAATCCATTTTGGAGTCATTTTTTGGGAGCTACAAAAAGTAGTTTCGTCAATTCAAATTCTCTTTTTTTCCTTTTTTGTTGATTATATTATTTCATCATCATCATCTTCATCAAGACTTCAATTTTTATTTTTTCAATCTTTTTCTAATCAAACTAAACGCTTTTCTAATTCTGGAATTGACTCCAAAGAATGCATTCTTGGTAGAATCTAAAATCAAGATTTTAGAACTGAATCTGTAGACTATTACAAAACACAGCCTTAGTTTTTCAAAAGAAAATTTTAGTTTGCCATAACAAACAAAGCAAATGAGTTCTGTAGAATGACCGATGCCTCAAGACTATGGTTGTTGGCAATACCAACAATTCTAGCCTTGAAGGCTGCCTGTACAAATATTTATATTATGCACTATTAAGGCTTAATATGTATATGTCCCGTGATTCGTCTAGTAGCTAACTTGCACAATTGATCTACCATATCGTCTGCGTGGTCTCGGCTGTGCACCGGCCCTACAATTCACTTGATGTTTGATTTGCATGATCTCTAAGGCATGTCGACAACATGGCTTCGAGGAGGCAGATTTTAGTCATACAACAGGTACCTGTACTGTTGACACGAGCCTTAATACAACTATTAGTATGAGTTATATTGATCCAAAGGTGGTGTCTGAAGTTCGATCCATTTGTCCTTTGATGTTCACATAGATTATTCAAAGTTTTCGGAACTTTAAATTCTTGCTGAAAGTGTACAGCATTGTCAAGAGCATTACAACCCCTTAAGGAAATACCTAGGTCCTTTCCAGGACAGAAGTTTGTCTCAAGCCTCATCGAGTGTTGAGGGCTCTTGATCTAATCAATTTGGTTTGGCTTTGAGAAGCTTGCATCCCGTGATTGACCAATTCCTAATGAGTCTCCTCATGTTGATTGTCCATAGGAATCTCGACTTATTGAGTATTGAGATAATCCATCGTCTGATCTTGCCCCCTTCCCTTTCGACGTACCGGGCGTAGGGACAGAGAATCCTCATTTATCAAACCGTCCTTTGATAATGTGCTCTAGTTCTCTCTCGGATCACAATTCCTCAAGCATCGGTTGGAATGCTATAATAAACATCCTAGTCAGCCTTATTAGCATTGTCTGAAACTCTCTATCGATCTCGTCTATAAGACGTCAAGTCCAACATCAAGTTTTTAGGACTTCCCATACCATGTCTATTCATGAACAGGAACCTTACTACTCTCAGGGGTATTAAAATTTATTTCCCTTCGAGGTAGACTCCCACTGTGATCGCTAATCCAAGTGTTGGTGGTTCTTTCACCTCGACCCGAGTTTGGATGCACCACGTGATCACAATAGGTTTGGTCCATGCCTCACTCAAGAGGGGGGGAATGACAAACAAATGTAACTTCTATAAATATGAAAATTGATAGCACAATACAGATATCCTACTAATTTGAAAAAGCCATGACTCTTATTTAAAGTGTCATCCCCAATAATGAACAAGTTAATGACAAAAACAATGAATGATTCAGATTCAATTATTAAGAATAAGTTATAGACTAACTTGCGTTATTCCTACTCCTAAAATACATTAACTCCTACTTCTAAGATAAATCAAATTTGATGATGAGAAGGAGGATGAAAGGATCATTTCTTCTCCTGTCTGTCGCCTATTTATACCAGGTTAGTTAGTTATATCATCATTCTTTCTCCACATTGTAAGGTGATTATTCCTTTTCTTTTTCTTTTTTTCATTTTTATCTATCTAACTAATATCTTCATTCCTCATTTATCGTGCACCTACAAACAACAATCTATGTCTGTTATATGTTAATGATTAGGACATGTTTCATCGCCTATCAACTCCCTTGTGTTCCCATTGAAAGTGGGCTTCGTATCTTCAATTCTTTATCGCGGTGTCAAGTGTCTATAATGAGACACAGCGTGTCCATGAATCAATGGCCCCGACTACTGTACATATTTTTTACTCTAATGGTTTGGATATGTGCCAACATTTGGCAGGATTTTGCTCGTCTCGCGTCTGCACTCCTTGTGATTACGAACTAATAGCACCCACATGTATTGATCCCACAAATGAGATTTAAAATGGTATAAATAAGAATTATTATTATTATTATTATCATCCAATGTGATTACTTATATCTAATCAATGTGATTACTATTCAAAAGTTATTACACGCGTTAGTTAAATATAATTCTCAAAAGGAGAATCCAGCTGAGAATAGTGAGCTGTTTTGGATTTCTTGCGAAACCATATATTGCCATGGAAATTGAATAGGCAGTTGTTACCAAGCACCATCAAGATTCGTGTTAGAGGGAACAGGAGAGTGGGAGACTCGATCGACTGGTGTTCTGAAAAGCTTAAAAGATTCAGACAGAGCCTAAAAGATTCAAATTCGTCCTCATGAATCCCAACAGAAAGTAACGACAGCTCTCGAGGAGTTAAATTATATCGAATATGATCACAGACTGCATTGTTTGTCTTTAACATCCTAAAAGGCTATCAATTTTCAAAAGCAAGGTAGGCAAAGCTTGGTCAATATAGGTAAATCTCTCTATGTGCAGACTGTATTGTTTGTCATTCTTTAACATTCCAAAAGGCTATCATATTCACTAGCCAATATAGGTCTGTGTGTGTGTGTGTGTTTTGTGGGTGGAAAAGAAAAAGAAGGATAAGATGACAGATGAAGAGCACGACAATCTCTCCTGTCATTTGCGTATTTGTGTTAAGTGCACGAGATGTTAAATCAAGCTTTAGGAGAAAAAAAAGGAAATGATAAAAAAGAAAAGTACAAGGTAAAACTAGACAAAGAGAACGACAAGAAATGTTCACACACCACCCAAGTCCAAAGGTATAAAATATCTCCGAGATGGAAACAAGTACTATTTAGTCTATGAGTTCTGCAAATTAAAAATATAGAGGAAAATTCGGGTCCAAACACATACAGTCGAGTCCAGGAACATCACATAAAGAGTCGAATTTCAAGGCTCCTTTTGCTTTTGCAGTTGCAATTCTTTGTCATTTACCATTACCAGTCAGCCATTACTGAGCTTCAAACGCTTTTCACAGAATAATCTGTTGGAGTTATCTAACAGTTTTGGCGCCCGCTTTGAACGGATTTCCTTACCGCTTGAGCGCCAATGTATGCAGCCTTTAGAGTGCAGGGAGAGAGGAGACTACCCTAAAGGGAGAGAGGAGACTATCTACCGTTCAAAATCCCTCTATGCTTCGAACGGGCATATCACTCACTCAACCACAAGTGCTGGAAATCCATTCGAGCCTGTAGGTCCCAAAGATAAAACCTTACGGTTGTAAGAGAGGTTAGGGTTAATATACTTAATATAATTCAGCATTCCCCCAGACACGAGGAGCACTTCTGGACAATGAGTCATGGGGGAGCTACGTGCAAGTCCAGGAAACATATGAACTCACTACCTAAAACCTACTCGGACACTATCTTGAATAAAGCAATTAACCGTCCCTCTTAAAACCTTAAGGTTGTAAGAGAAGTTAGCGTTAATATACATAATATATCTTGACAAGGCCAACCAAAAATTACCCAACCTGCATTTTTTCATACAAAAAGAACACAGCCAACCCACAAGATTTTTCCAGGTTTTGGGTCTGCTAATTCAAGAGAGCTTGGGATGGGTGTTTATCAACCAGACCCAGATCTGTGCAATAGTAACCTGCCATCTTAAGAATGAAAGGGTCATGTTATAAACACTTCCCATACATGATCCAAGAGTACCACATTGATTCTTTACAAGTTGCCACATTCGACCAACTGCGTTTTGGATTGTGTCCGAAAGATGAGATGGGTTTCCAATGAATTCATTTCAAACAGAAATTGTAGTTCCATAATGTTCAAAGAGTTCTAATCAAGCAATACTATATGGGGGCAAAGAAAAAGAATGATCTTTAGGTAGCAAACGTAATTACTCTAAACTATCATTGGCAAAGATAGAAGAAGAACCAAGTATTCTTCATAGTTGAAATTTGCATTCATGATGGAGGAAACACACCTCGTTAATAGCTAAAGAACAATTAACACAAGAGACAACAAGCAAAAATTCCTCCAGCAGCACCTGCACCTCTACCTCCATCTCCAGGCTACAAGGGCCAAAATACATTAACATTCACAACCCTTGGTCGAAGAGAACATAGCATAGAAGAATTTAAGTATAAAGAGATTCCGCATCAGTTGGTAATTAGCAAAGGCACATCTCCTATTTTACACCAATCCTTGGGGAAAATTTCTCAGGCAAGAGTTCAAGTCAAGTCATCTGAACCATGGAAATCAGAAACTGTTACTACACTTGCTCAGTTCTTGAATCACCGCCTCCATGTTCGGCCTTTGGTTAGGATATTCATGGGTGCAAGCCAATGCTATTCTCACCAGCTTCGCTGCCTCTGGTTCAGAGAACTTCCTGTCAAGATTTGCATCCATAAAGTCTTCAAACCTGCATGATTCGGCACCTAGTCGCATAGAGTGGGTGATCCTCTGTTTTCCAGTGAGGATCTGGAACACAATCACCCCAAATGCATATACATCGCTCTTCTCTGTGAAACGGCCAGTGGTAGTGTACTCAGGGGCTAGGTATCCCATGGCAGCACTCGCTTTGAGTACTGAGAAGACAATGTCATCAGCCAGGAGCTTGTGCAGGCCAGAATCCGAGAGCAAAGGGTTGAACCACTGATCAATGAGCACCTTCTCAGCTGAAATGTTTTGGTGAACTAGAGCAGGTTTGTTCACTTTGTTGCCATGTAAATACTCGATACCTGGTTGCAAAGAATAACATCTAATCTGTGTGGGAAAAAATAATAACATATGCAGTAGGGTTCTTCCTTCTTAAAAACCACATGGGTCATCTTCCCCGCTTATCTTCAAACTAAGTTCTCAAAATTCAAGTTTCAGAGAAGAGGAGGGATAGGATTAAATAAAATCAAAAAGCAGTTCAACTCACTATAAAAATCAAATGGAAATTCCTCAATAGATTCTCTCCTGAAGCAAAGAATTTAAGCTTCCATTCAGGAAGAGAATCACTCAACTCACATTTCAGGGAAAAGAGCAAGACATCTCTTTCCAATGACTTGTTTACATAATGGAGTTTTCTAGGCGATTCAATTTTGTTGAACTTCTGGACCATATATCATAAGTCTGGAAAAGAGGCTAAAACAATCAAAAGTAGGAATTAGGTAAAAGAAGAGGCAGAAAACTGACCTTTGGCAATGCCATTGATAATAGAGACTCTTGTGGACCATTCAATAACCCGGCCATCGCCGCCTTTACAATCAAGATACTGCGACAAGTTTCCATTTGGGACAAAATCATAGATGAGGAAACACTCACCCCTGCCTCTTGAACAGCAAAAACCCCTCAGCCCAACAAGGTTTTCATGTCTCAATGAGGTCAGTATTTTCAACCCTTTCAAGAAGTCAGCTTCCTCAGACTTACAGCTAGTCTTGTTAATGCCCTTGATAGCAACAACAGACCCATCTCTCAAAATCCCCTTGTAGATTGCTGAGAAGTTACTCCTCCCCAACAAATTCACCTCTGAGAAATACTGTGTTGCAGACTCGATCTCTTCCAAATTGAACCTAAAGTTCTGAAGAACCTCATGTGAGAACCCACTGGCACTTCGTCCATCAGCCAAGGGATCCCATCCATTGGAGTACTCAAGACTGATGAGTGGAGAAACACTCTTCCTGTAGACCTCTTTGACCTGGTCAGTGCTAAGACGACCATCTGAGGTATCAAAAACAGTCCCAATCTTCTGTTTTCGACGCCGGTACAACAAGAAGGTTAGAAGACCCGTAACAGTCAATACAACAGTGACTACAATAACTCCTACAACAACAGCAACTCGAGGAGATTTTGATGAGTTTGAGCAATGAGTCTGGTTACAATGCGCCCGGAAATCTGCTGACTCTGGTATGTCTTTCCTAGCAAGATCATTCGTACCAGGTCCAAAGGGCTCAGGCCTATCAGGGTTCGGATGATTCAGAGCATTACAAGCCATCAAAGAAGAAAACCCAACTCCACATAAGCCAGAGTTGTTTCCATATTGGAATCCTTCATTCAATCTCTTCAGAGCTGCAAACATCCAAAGGGAAATGAAAATCAAATTGGATCCTTTCAATTTATGACCAACAGATTAAAACAGAAATAGCAAAATATCAAATGATGGAAGAAGCCAATTACCGAGAGGAATATTTCCTGAAAGAGTATTGTTACGCACGTCAAGAACTTCCAGCAGAGGAACATCAGCTATTTTTGCAGGGACTGAACCAAATAATCGATTAAAGCTCAAATCCAACCTCATCAGCATACCCAAATTCCCTAAACTCGCAGGAATCGCACCCGTTAATCGATTAAACTGCAGAGCAAGAACGCTAAGCTTCTTCAAATTCCCTAACTGCGTCGGTATACTGCCCGTCAACTGGTTGTAACAAAGCTGCAAAACTACAAACAAAGGAAACCCAGATAAGCAAAGTTAAGAAAACCAGAGGAAAGGGGGAATCCTAAGCAAGGTCCAACATTTTTATATCTATTTCTACCAGCAACCTCAGAGACTACCCAAGTACCATTTTTCCACCAAAAGAAAGAAAATATCGGTGAGCTAAGTTGGAACATTAAAGATAATTAAAAAAAAACTGCTAAAAAAATTAAAGCTCTTTCATTTCATGGGGGGGGTACGGCATTAAACTCGCAGGTTATCCATAGAAAACGAAATAAAACCCATACAAATTAAGCTCGGGAAATAAAAACCCACAAATCTGAAAGCAGAACTGAAGATTCCTCCTCATTAAATTCAGGGATTGAGGTTTTTTAATAAAAGTAAAGACTTTTACTACTAACCTTGGAGACTAGCCATGTTCCCAATTTCTGGAGGAATACTCCCAGAGAGATTATTGACATTGAGATAAAGATCAGAAAGCTCAGTAAGATTGGAGATTTCTCTGGGTATCTCCCCAGACAAGGCGTTGTAATGAAGGTAGAGACCCGATAACCATTTAAGGCCAGCGATGGCTGAAGGAACCCTTCCAGATAAACCCTTCCCCTGCAATGAAATGTTGGCTACTTTCCCATGCTCGTTACAGGCCACACCTTCGAAGGAGTCGCTGCAGGGGTCACCGTCGCTAGTCCAAGATGAAAGGAACCTGTTTTCAGGGTCGAGACTGGCTTTCATCTCCATGAGAGCTCTCCGCTCCGCATTCCCACAAACAGGACGCAGACCTGCAAACGCAAAGAAAACAAGAAGAGAAAAGAGAGAAGCAGAGCAACCCATCTTTGTTTTTCCGCCCATGAAACCCATCTGGATCTTCTGGCTATGAACCTTCTCGCAAACCCTTTAAACTCAAATCTTTGTTTTTTTGCTCGGAGTGGAGAAGTGTTCAAATATCGGTACTAAAGCGTGCAGAGAACTGACTGGTCAGGCGCTCTCTCTCTCTCTCTCTCTCTCTCTCTTCTCACAGATTTCTTTATGAAAAAATAAATAATAATAAAAGGGAAAAGAAAAAAAAAGAAAAAGAAAAATATATTTATAGACACAGTGAAAAATCTATCAACTATTCAACTGAAGCCCCACGGCACAATCACTGACATTATTAGATAATCTTGACCGTTGATCAATAGAATTTCTTGTGGAAAAGATTCTACTACACTCAAATCAATATGTTCCCTCGTGTCCCACACAAAAAAAAGTGAGAAAAGTGAAATGTACAGTGTTAAAACTGTAAGAGCACTTTTCAAATGAATAATCAAAATGAGCCAGGATATACTAAAATTGTTTTTTCAGCTAAAAATTAATGTTGAAAAACCTAATCCCAACTTGATACATAATATTTTTGATAAATAATTTTAATTATTTTAATTACCCATTAAACAAGATCGTTAACATCTTTATTTGATCGTTAACATGAACAAAGTGTTTAAAGGAACATTTGCTATCTATTTAAACGAAGCATCAAATTCGAAAGTCATTACGTGTCAGCTTGTGGTGTGGAGACACGGAGGAACATACTGTTTTGGGTGCAGCAGCAAATCTATTCCTTTCATTTGAATATTTTCTTCTTCTTTTTTTAATAAAGATTTTAAAGATTATCACTTTTTTTTTCTTTTTTTTATAGGGACTGTGACTTTCCTTTGTAGGGTCTTGGATTTTACCTACAAAGTGCAGCGTCTATAATTAAATAAATACAAGTATATTTATCAAAATACCCCTTCTTCAAACGTCCATGATGTTGATACTGGTGTTTTATTTCTACAGTCTAACCGGAGATGATTCAAACCCTCTTATTATTGATATTTAAAGAGTCTCGAGATGCATTCAAGTGTCGCGAGACGGCAACAGTACGGCTCCTCAGAATTTAATATTATTCTTACTTCCTACGCAAGATTCAAATTTCAAATTTTATCTGCGATATATCGTTCCTCAGTTCAGTTTTCTCGCGAGACGTTACCCAGGTGGCTCTCTGGTTGCCCAGCCCCTCAATTTGCTATTTTTTAATAGGAAGGGAGGTTTTTTGTATATTAAAAAATGGAAGTCAAGACTGAGTCAACTCACAGAAAAAATAGACTGAGTCCCTCGCTGCTTAGCTTCTATGAGCACAGAATCCGTGTACAAGGGTTGAAAACACTCATATCAGCATTGAAAAGTGATTTACATTTTTTGAAATACGTGTTTTTCATTTTTCAATGCTTATATAAGTGTTCACTACAGGCTTTTAGACACGAATTGTGCTATATGTTGAAATGGTTCAGACTTCTAAGACTTAGGGCAGGACTCTTCTAATCTACCAATTGCTCCTCAATATCTTGTCCCACAAAGATAAATGCATATTTTTACTCACATGTTATTTGTTTATTGTTATAGTCGAAATTCCGAATTCCTATTCATTTTCTTTCACATATTATTTTTTGTATGTAATTCGTGTGGGTGGATTGGATTTGTGTCGTATTGAGATAATTGTAAAGAATTATATGGCTCAAGCCTAACCTAACCCATTTATTTTTTGTATCAAAACGGTTGACCCGATTTAACCAAAAACACGTAACTGGCTGATTTAATGTTAGGTTCATGTCAGGTTCGTGTGGTAATAGATGTTAGTGGATCATATTTGTGTCGTGTCAAGTTAAGAATATATTATAATATATGACTCAACCCTAATCCAACCCATTTATTAATTGTGTCAAAACATGTTAACCTATATTGACCCGAAACATGTTTATAGCCAATCCTAGCCTGGTTATTTCGTGTTGGGTTCGTGTTCATACATTACCAACCCTATATCCAAGACGTTATCTAGATAGAACATTTTCTTTCTTTTTTATATATAATTTAATAAGCAAGAGAATCAATGATTAGTAATCAAAGAGTAAAGATGGATTTTGAGCCCACGACCCTTTTATAAATCCGCACAATTTTTACTAACTTATCAAGCTGGCATCTTGAATTGAGAAATGGCATCTTGAATTGAGAAATGAGCCAACCCCTTGATCGGTAGCTCTCATGGGTATTATGAGGGAAATGATGGTACATATTTTCCTCACTTTTTTGTTTCTGATAGGGACACTTGGCCCTACAGACAGCCACATTATAAAGTGGGACTCACATAACTGGTGGGAGGAGCAACCAACATTGCACACCTATGAAATGCTGCCAGAGGGACTTGACCCTCCCCCTCTCATGTGAAAGCAACATCTACCAATACAAGAGGCATTGGTATGTTCTTTTCCTAGTCGTTGAAAGGGGTGTGTGAGGAAATGAGTGATTATAATTAAATTAAGAAAAATGATAATCTGTATTTACACAGACCTCTGTAGGCATGTCATTGATTGACACATGATGTGTTTTTGAATTTGATCTCTTTTTGATGACCTATTTTTTCAACTGAACACTTTTTTTTTGACGATTTTACTCTCCAAAACAACATGTCAATTTATAATTCACCATAGACACTGTAAGCTTTTTCATCACAGAACATTTGACAGGTTTAATTAATTATTTAGAGTTTTATTTTCCAAATTTTTTACCTTATTCTTACAATGAAATGATAAGTATACACATGGAAGGGCCGAGGCATCCATAAGCTTGAGGGTTGGGTGTGTAGACTTTTTTTCCCTAATTATTGACATGTTTTGAACTGCATTGGATTTGGTGAGAGCACCTAAGGTGAGCATAAGGTGAAAATGACATTAGGGGCCAACATATCAGCACTGAGAAAGTGATTTACACTTTTTAGGGATGCTTTTCATTTTTTTGGTGCTGCTGATGCATCAGCCCCTACTGTCATTCTCACCTTAGGTTCACCTTAAGTGGTCTCACCAAATCCTTAGGGATTTTGAATGACAGGGATTTGGTATGCCGCCTTAATGATCACCTACGGTCCAATTTTCACTTTTTGGCACCATGTGTCCACCCCTACATATGGGCAGACCTTAAGCATTTGTTAAGAGGGCACACCAAATCATGAGGGTGTAATCACTTTTTTGATGCCATGTCATACTGGGTGGACCTTAGGCCTTTGGTAAGGGGGCACACCAAATCCTGAGAGTGTTTTGAAGGCCATCTAAATTCTAGCTCTGGATCATTCAATCTACTCTAATTTTGGATTCTGCTCAGTAAAAAATTGGAAAAACTAGAGAGAGAAAATATTAAGAGATTGGAACCCATATGAATCCAAGGTCGGGGCTTTCTTTATCCAATCAGGGCTAAAAGACTTAAGACTACCTAGAAAGGGAACCCACAGCATCACAACCATATTTTGCTGGCACGCATTTGGTGCACTTTCTTAACAAATGACTGAGGTCTCCTTGCATCAGGGGAGGACACATCAGTACCGAAAGGTGATTTACACTTTTTGGGGATGCTTTTCACTTTTCTATGCTGATGTAGCGTCCCCTGATGCAGGGAGGACCTTAGTCATTCTTTAAGAGTGCACACCAAATCCTAGGGGTCACTTCTTCATAGATGGGTTAGTGATATAAACAATGGGTTAAGGGATGGCTATGTTTGTAAATAAAGGAGCCGTATCCTCTCTGCCACAGTATTCTGTGCCGTGGGTACTCTGGCACAGAGTACTGTGGCAGAGAGGATACGTTAAATAAAATGATGTTATACTTTGAATAAAGGAATGTTATTACCAAAAGTACTTGTTGATAATCCAAGCAACTAAGGGTGGCAATATTACACACGACCCATTAACCCGACAAACCCAACATGAAATAAGTGGTTAGGATTGATTCTAAATGTGTTTTGGGTTAACCTGCTTTAACATGATTAAGAAACAGATTGGGTTCTGGTTGACACCTATAATCGTATGCCCTTAACTTGGCACAACACGAATCTGACCCATCAACATGAATTACCGCATAACCCATAAGCCTAACACAAAAAATAAACTGGTTCAGGTTTACCATAAACTTGTTTTGGGTCTAAGCAAGTCAACCCACTTTGATACAATTAATAAATTGGTTGAATTTAGGTTGAACCATATAGTCGTATACCTTTATCTCGAAACGATGCAAACCTGACCAGGCCACACGAATTGCCACCCCACAAGCAACAGTGCCCTTTCAAGGGTATTTTTGTCATTTAAGCAACCACATAAAGATATCTCTTTGGAAGGGAGCTCCACTTTTCTCAACGTGATTGAGAAGGGAAATTAAAGACAGTGGGCCACACTTTGTAGGCATGCAGAATTAGATTGAAAGGGATATCCATTAATTGCCAAAATTCAAATATAATAGAGATTATATATATATAATAGGTTGGAGGCCTCACCCACCAAAGAACTGATCATCATGCACAGACTCCATGACTCATGGTTGAATTTGTGAATTTAATGGGTGGAAATCATAGCTCCTTTTGTTTTCTTTTCAAATTTCAAATTTCTTGGCATTAGAATGATGGGTATCCATCAAGTCTGTTGGTAAGGATCTCTCAGCTACGCCTACATACCCTAACCTTGAAAAGGGGCTCTCCACCATCCTTTTCTGTTCCTCTGTAACTCTCTATTCACTTTATGAGCTGTTCTCCTCTCTCTCGCTCGCTTGATTCCTCCCCCTTCTCTGTGTAGAGAACTTGATTCCACCCCTTTCTCTCTCTAGACGGCTGGATTCATCCCCATAAAACAAGTCTTTGAGTGAGACAAAATGGTTTAAATTGGAATATATGGGCGATGCACTAACTACCTACGCATAAGCAAAGATCCATCTCTATCTTCATTTTACATTAGCAATGCGTTTTCTTTACATTAAAGACATAAATTATCACAACTATCTATTATCGTCTCACCGTTCTGCTTTTGAGGCATGAATCAATAGTATCCCTTTCTCGTGTTATCATATCACCATAACCCACCAAGAAATAAAAGTTCTAGTATTTTTCTCTCTTTGAAAATTAGAGATATGGGCCCCACCATATCTGCCATTATTAATTCGATTTGGGTTCCTAAAAATCTTCACATTGACAAAGTAAAGACAGAACACCCATAATATAATAGAAGGATCTGTTCCTTTTTCTTCTTCTGTTATCCCTACCCAATTCCCTTGCTAAGGACAAGCCATTTCCATGTTTTTTTTTAAGTCACTTCAAAACAACTTAGACAACATGTACTCATATGAAGAATCCAAAGGTCCCCTATGTGCAACAATCATTAATTTTTGTCTGGTTGTACATGCAAATGAATGTGAGAATTTATATTTATTTTAAAACATAGATGGGAGTAGTAATCTTTGAATAAATATGTTTTTGAGTGATAAAGTGCTCAAAAACATGATTCAGTGTTGGTAGTACCCATATTGAACCAAGTGGAAGTTTGAATGTAATACAGTACACTGATCCACTTTGCAACTTGTGGTTCAAATCCCCATAAATTCATTCAAACCAGACAATAAAATAATACAGCTTGAGTGTTTTTGGAATGAACTTTAGTTGCAACTAAAAACCCCTCCATGGCGAATCAAAATAAATTAAGTTTGGCTCATTCTTTTAATTTATTTCTTTCATGAGAAAAGAATGTTTTAAGGAGTTGCATATGGGCATGAGCAGCAGACCTAGAATGTCTTCCAAGACTATTGGCATGTATCTAATGACCCAAGTAAAGAACATCTTGTTTGCTAATGATGCAAATTAGGTCCCAACGCTTTCGAAAGAAAACACGAATTGTGATTAAGTTTTATTAAGTTGTATGAGATGCCATTAACATGAAGATGAATGGCCCCAGCTCACACTTCCAAGTGATTTACATGAAGTTTCCTCAATTTTCATATCCTACTGTATAATATAGCATGCCTTTGAATCAAACCAACCAACCAACCAACAAATCGAATTTTCAATCACTTCCATGGTGATGAGATGGAGAACTTCCAACAACAAGAAATAGTAGCCTTAAAGTTGAGTCAAGTGCCCTTTTTAAGTCCTTACTTTTGACAGTCCTTATTGCACAGCACATGGATTCTCTCTCTCTACCCTTTATGGCACCTTCATGTAAAAAGGTTTAGGTCCTTTGAAAACCCAAAACAACCTACATTATTTGTGTTGGATCCGGTGGTGCCCACAACATAAAGAAAGAATTGATTGTGTTTGGCTCGAAAGGGGAATTAGGTAGTTGTGTTAATCTTTTAGTGTTCTCTATAGAGATCTCATTAAAAAAACCAATGTATCTAACAAGGATCTGCTGTGGCTGTTACTTAGTGGTGTCAACAAGCTGAGCTTTGCCCTTGGGCTTGTCACATGAAGTCTATGTTCAAGATCATGATGAGACTCAGGCTCGGCACCTCCCCCACCGAAAAAAAGCCAACAGTCTAATGACTAATTGGCCCAATTTGTCTATATATATATATATATATATATATATATATATATATATATATATATTATTTCTTATATTATTTTTTAATTAATATAAAATTCTTAACCTAACCAAGCTTTTAACAAGCCCAACTTAGAAGGTCAGCTAAGACTCAATTAAGAAACGAGCTTTAATCAAAGCTCAGGCTTAGCTCATAAAGAGAGGGAACTCCAAGCTAGCTCGGCTCATTGACAGCTCTACTTTTAGTAGCATGAACAAAAAACAAAAAAAACCATAAAAAGACAAAAACCCCATTTTAGAAGGGCAAAAAACCTTGTTAAAAGACCAAAAACCCATGTTTTGGTTCATCCTACAAAAAACTACAGCAAAAGATGTCACACTAGATCCTATCCTTGCCCTTTAAAATTGCTTGCAAAACTTCTAGTCTTCTTTAGTGGTTAATAAACATTATGGCCAAGGATGTTTCTCCTACACTCACACAGTCAGATTGTGCGTAGCAATAATGAGCATTTTGAGAATATAAAAGTTGTCTTTGAAAGCAATTTTACAATCTTGGGATTCCAATCTCAAGATACATGTCACAAGATCACAATCTTGAGACTAATGATTGGTTATTTTTATATTTTGTGGTAAAACTAAAATATTTTATTTATCAAGCTTGGGTAAAACAAATGGCATCATGATGCGCTATATTTTGAAACTAACATGACATTTTTATTGGGTTAATTAATGTTATCCCGACCTTTTAGTCCATACTTTGTTATTGTATGGGCGTATTATTTTTCACTACATACATGCATTATTTCTATAGACTCAAACTTTGTAAGAAGGATTTTACATGTTAAATATCAGGCGTTACTCAATCAAAACATTTGGAAGTTAATACCGTATGCTCCTGACTAGCGCATTCTAGGATACAAATGGATCTTTCGTTTAAAGCGAGATTCTGCAAGTAAGGTTGTTAAACACAAGGCTAGGTTAGTTGCTAATGGTTATCATCAGCAACCTGGTATTGACTTCATCAACACTTTTAGTCTGGTGATTAAAATGATTACAATTCATTTCGTACTTTATTTGTCTCTACATTATAAATGGGGTATTCATCTGTTGGATGTTAAGGTATTTTTGCATGGACATATCACTAAACAAATACATATGAGCCAACCTCCAGGTTTTGTGGATAAATTGGTTCCCAATCATGTCTATTTTATACAAAAGGCCATCTATGGCCTAAGACAAACACCGAAGGCTTAGTATGACAGAGTGTCTCAATTTTTGTTCTCATAGGGTTTTAAGGTTAGTTTATGTAAATGATATTCTTTTGACCGAAAGTGACACTATATTCATAGAGACGTTACTTGGGTCACTTGATTCGCAATTTGCAATGTGATTGTTAGGACCTATAAAACAATTTCTTGGTATCGACATTGTACATCATGATTGTGGTATTACGTTATCTCAAGAATCTTATATATCTTGGTTACTTCAAAAAGCTGGGATGTCAAGTTGTAAGACTTCTCCGACACCTTTAGCATCAAAGAAGTATCTTTTGGCACATGATCCACTCTATAAGAATCCATGTTTTTATCCAAGTATCGTGGGTGCACTACAGTATATCACCATTACTAGGCATGATGTTACATATGCGATGAATACTGCATGCCAATTCATGCATCAACAACAGCAATCTCATTTTCAAGTTGTTAAAAGGATATTACGCTACCTTACAAGCACAAGAAATCTTGATTTATTTTATTTCCCTATACCACTTACTGTAATAGCATATTCTAATGCAGACTGGGTGGGAGATCTATCGGATCGAAAATCTACCACTGGGCATTGTGTTTACCTGGAAAATAATCTGGTTTTTTGGTCGTCCAAGAAACAGTGCACTATATCCCAGTCGTCTACTAAAGCCAAATATAGGGCCTTGGCTTCAATTACTGCTAAAATTTGCTAGCTTAAGATGTTGTGTCAAGAGCTAAAGTTATCTCTCACAGGTGTACCCATGGGTTGGTGTGATAGAAAATTCGTTATCTCCTTAATATCTTATCATGTTTTTCACACTCGATCTAAGCATATAGAATTATATTGTCATTTTATTCGGGAAAAACTTCTCCAAAATGTGCTTCATGTTTGCTACATTCCTACTAACCATCAACAAGTTGATATATTAACTAAGTACTTATGTCTCCCTAAGTTTTCACATTTTCGGTCCAAGTTTAGGCTTTTTCCAATGCTAAACTTAAGGGGGGTGTTAAACCAGTGAATCAAGAAGAGGGTACTGAGAGTTAGTCAGGCTTAGCTGAAAATCAACTGGTAGTTTTTATGACGTATAATCAGCTGGTGAGATAGTTATTTTGTTTGTTTTCTCTAACTGTATAAGATTCCATGTAAAGGGGTTATATATACCAGAGTTGTACAAAATCAAAGTAACAAAGATTCATTTTGATTTTTCTCAATTTTTGTCTTTGGCTTCTTCTTCACGCTTCTTTGTTTTTATCTTTCTTTCTCTATTCTCATATCTTTCAAGTTTTCTGTTTGTTTGAGTTGGATAGGTTAAACAAGATTATCACAAATCTCTTTATGGTATCAAAGCGAAGCTAAGAAGCTTAAGCTGTGATTCTGGATCTTCGCTCGCTCAAGATCTTGTTTATTTTCTTCTTTTGTTCATAGAAGCTCTGGAGAACTTCTAGTTGTTTCTCTAGATCTAAAGTGTAGATTTGAAGATCGCACAATTTCAAAGTTGTGAAGTGCAGATCAGTCAACTACATTGAAGCCTTTCTCTCATTCTACAAGAGAATTCGTTGTCTAAAGATTTCTATTTTTCTAGCTCATTTCTTACTACTCAGGTTTCATATTTATTTTTCTAATCAAATACTATGGTAGAGAATGTAATTTCTTCCACCGAAAATCCTAGATCTGCTTTAAGTAATTCAACGAACTCGTCAAGCTCCTTCTCCACTACTGGATCGATTGGATCCTCTCTAAGTTTGTTTTCTCTGAATTTTGTAAAAAAATTTGTTTCCAACGTATCTTCACTGGTAACTATGAAACTCTTCACTGAGAATTATCTCATGTGGAAGAACTAGCTCTTGACAACTATAAAGGCCTATCATCTTCAACATCTTTTTGGATGGATCGCAAGTTCCTCCACCAGAATTTTAAGTTAATGTTATCGGTGAGCACAAACAAAATCCAAAATTTGTTGCCTAGGATGTACTATATAAACAGGTTATGAGTTGTATCTTTGCTTCTGTAACGAAGCCTATTATGCCCCACATTCTTCATTTTAACACCTCAAGGAAAGTATGGATGAGGCTAGAGAAGTTCTCATCGTTATCACGTTCCAATATTTTGCAAGAAAAGAGCAAGTTACATAACCTTAAAAAAGCTTCATGGGAATGTTTGAATACATACAATGTTAGGATTATGTATTGTCAATCTCATGTCAAAACAATGAGCTGTGTAGTAAGTGTCAAGTCTATGACAATATTCCAAGATTTGAAGAAATAAGGCAAAGATGGACTGAAGACCTACAAGACAAAGGCAAGAACCAAAGAGGAAGAACAAACTCAAGATTTAAGTTAAAGACTCAATACAGAGAAGCCAAAACTAAAGACTGCCAAATGGAAGGCTATATGGATGCTCATGACATGTACAGACCTCATAAAAGAGCCACACATTGCACCATG
>JAOXJP010014912.1:0-17607 GCA_025762735.1 Platanus orientalis | reverse complement strand
TTCCGATCTCGGGGCTCATGATTTCTACTAGACCTTTTTCCCTTTCTTGTGTGTAACTCTCATGATTTCTACTAGAGTTTTTTTCCTTTCTTGTGTGTAACTCACAAAACTTCTTGTGAGTTCTGTTCTACATCACCCACTTTAGCTTGGATGTCCGCATCACTTATTGAGCCCCCACACCTGACTATCTCTCTTCAGGACTCAGCCTAAAATCCAATAATTAACACATCAAACTTAACCAGTTCTCCCACACCCAATCATTCAAATTTCTTCTCAACTTTAGATTCCACACCTCCCCCCCTATGTGGTTGAAATTGATAGCAACAGAACCATGCTTATTAATTGCCAAGAGGAAAAATACTTCTATACTCATTCTTAAGAGGGAGTTGTCACATTTGCCATCTTCCCAAAATCGGACTTACTCCCCCGATGAGTAGCAAGACTGGCAAGACTAGAAAGGATAAAATTAGGAATGAATCCGTTTGTGGGAGCTTAGGTGTAGCACCAATAGGTGATAAAGTGAGAGAAAGTCGATTGAGATGGTTTGGGCATGTGCAACGAAGATCAATGACTGCACCAGTGAGGCGGAATGAGACAATATAAGTTAAAGGTGCTAAATGGACTAGAGGAAAGTCAAAATTGACCTGGGTGGATTTTGTGGAAATGGAGGGACATGACAGCTTGTAATTTAACGGTAGATATGGCCCTAAACAGAGTAGAATGGCGGAACAGGATTCGTGTAGCTGACCCTAAATAGTTGGGATAAGGCTGTTGTTGTTGTTTTATTGTTGTAGAGATAATCAAGGATGAATTTTTTGAAAAAAGAGCAAGCAACAAAACAAACAAGGCTTCACGTAGAAGGTGAAACAACAAAAGACAAGAACAAAGAACAAAAGAAAAAATTACACTCCTCATACCATAAGGATTCTCACTCCATTTCCACAAAATCAGCTCTAATTGAGCTCCAATTAAAAAGGGCGCAAAGACAATACTTCGTAGTTCCTACTCTTGCCCTCAAAGATTCTTAAGTTCCTTCCTTCCACAGGCCCCAACAAATGGCCCTTGGAAGGGACGACTAAATGATATAAGGCATTCCCTCCAAGTCTTGGATCCCTCCCCTGATCCTACCTTAAACCTAATAGATCTATCAAACTTCTCATTGCCTTTAAGGATGGATTTCCAAAACCCCATGTCATGGGTTTCACGAACCTCTTTCAGGTCCCACGTTGAATTATATCCATACTTGGCTACAATCACTTTTCTCCTCAAGTTATCTCTCTCCTCACCACACTTCCATAACCATTTCCCTAGGAGAGTCTGATTGTGGATTCAAATATTTCTAATTCCAAGACCCCCTTCATTATTCATAAGGAGACAAACCATCTTCCAATCAACAAGATGGTACATTCTGAACTCTTTTGAATCATGCCATAAAAAATTCTTGTAACAAACCACAATCCTCTTAGCAATTGAAGCTGGGATCGTGAAGAAAGAGAGATAGTAATTGGGATACTGGCCAGAGTACCGGATTAGAGTCAACCTCTCACCTTTCGACAATAGGGCTTTCCAAGAGTCATGTCTTTTGGTAACTCTTTCCATGACTGGATTCCGAACCAATTTTGATATGAATTTTGCTCCAAAGGGAAAACCAAGATAAGTGGAAGGGAAAAATCCACTTTGTAATCCAAAATGATTGGCCAACGGTTGGATTTCTCACACTTCCCCCACTTGAAAAATCACACTTTTTGCCAAATTCACTTTCAATCCCAAGATTACCTCAAAACAATGCAGAATGCATCTTAAATAGCTTAATTGTATAATATCAGCTTCACAAAAAATCATCATTTTATCATTATACTGTAAGTGAAATAAAGCTCCACCATTTCCCATGACAAAACATGAAATAAAACCGTTATATGTCTTTTGATCATCCTACTTAGAGCTTTTGCCATCATCTTATATGGTAAAAGAGAGAGGAGCTCTCCTTGTCTCAAACCTCTTGAACTCCTAAAGAAACCTTCAGAAACACTGTTAATCAAACATTGAAAAAGAAACAGATCTAACGCAAGAGGTTATCCAAAATTTACTGGCCCACCATGGAAGCTCCTTGGGGATCCCAAATATTATCCTTCATCACCAACTTAACCCTTGAAGTGAGCACGTTAGATATTATTTTATAGACATTACTTAAGAGACTTATAGGGTGATAATCTTTTTTTTTTTTTTTTTTTGTGATCTTTACAGCTTTCTTCTTGGGGATCAAGGCAATGAAAATTTATTGTGATTCATATCAAATTCTCCATCTTGATGGAATTTCTCAAACACTTTCATGAGGTCCTCTTTAAAATTTTCCAACATTTTTGAGAAAAGGATAGAGTAAAATCATCAGGACCATGGGCTTTATCCCCTTTTATTTCCTTGATCACACAAAAAATTTCCTCTTCTTGAAAAGGCATCTATTAATGATAACACGCTTGAGTAGAAAAAACATCAAACACCAACTCATCAAGGAGAGGCCTGTATGAATTATCTTCTTTGTAAAGATGTGTATGGAAGTTTAAAATTTTCTTTTTTATTTTGCTTCGCTCTTGGATCCAATTTCCATTGACTTAAAGACCTTGAATGGAGTTATGCATCCTTCTTGCTTGCTTGATATATTATATTCACTTTTTTTAAGTGACTGCTTCCACAAGTTTTTTTATCTTTTATCTTTTGTTGTTTACAACCTTCGATATTTGTATGAGTGTGATTCAAGTTGGGTTAATCATAGTGAATATTTGAGAAGTTGGCTGATCTTTTAGCTGCCAAATAGTTGCTATGTTGTCTACTGTGCAGGTTGACAAGAAGCAGGAGTCTGCTAGTTGTTTCTAGAAGACTGATACTTGAGATACTGTCAAATTTTAATGACTTGAGGATGAGAGACTGACTACCTATTATGCCATACTATTTTTATGCATTTTTTTTGTGTAGCTATGATAGAGCATACCTAAAGGTTTCAAAACAAGGTAATAAGTTGACAGAGGCAGGGGACGGAATCCATTAACTTAGACATCATGTAATCATATGTCCAAATGTTGTCTGCATGTTTTTTCCTCCACTGTTATGGCATTATATTTAACTTGTTTTTGTTTGTTTGTAACCATCATATGTGTGGTTTAAAATGGAAGGGGATCTTATATGTTGTGAAACTCTTATGCAGTATAGGTTATTATGTTAAAACCTAAAGTTTGTAGAGTTAATTTAAGTTAAAATAAATATATAATCTCCATGATGTTTGATCATGAATTCTCTTTAATCAGGGTTTTATTAAAGATTTTAGCATATGATATATTTTTAAATAGAAATTTATTTTGATCAATGACAGAGGGAACATCCTTAATAGATGGAAAAGAAGGAACAAGCAAAAGCACATGTCCAAAAATAATACCAGCTTAAGGGGCCAAGCCACAAAGACTACATTGGAAGAGTCCCTCCATACAAAAACACCTATAGACCCCCGTTTCCACGAGGAGAACTGTCACCACATTATAAGCTAACCTTGACCTCCATTGAAAATGAGGTATATAACCCAGAAACTAAGGTAACAACCTCTCTGAAATAGTGGGAGAATCTGCTAGGGTAGTTTATCCCTTACCCTGCTTAATAATGGTCTGCAAATCAGCCAGAAAACACCTCAAAGCCAAGGGAATGGGAGAACCTAAGCTCATGAAGAAGGGCTAAGTGCTTAAGAGGGAGTGGAGTTTCCGTCTCCTACTAGGCCTGAACAAGCAAAAAAAAGATGTTTCCTTCTCTAATCTCTGAAAACACCACGTTTCCAAGAGAACAACCATCCAAATTTAAATGATGGTGCCCTGAGAATGAGGAATCCAATGTGAGAAACCGAAAAGGAAGGGGTAATGGAACATGCGACAGACATCAATGTCTATCAATACAATCTATGAAAATACCTTTGAAGCAGTCAACTGTGGACACCCAATGGGCCACTTAGTGGTAATCAAGTCAATAATGTCCTGAGTGGAGTGAAACGTGTCTCAAAGTATTGTGGCATTTCTTTTCTCCCATATGCTCCAAAGAACAACCACAAATCAACACTTCCACACGATCCTTCCCTTTTTCTGAAAGGGGCACACCACCAAGATCTCATAAGCTCACATACATCAGCATGGAAAGCCCAATATTTTTTTTTGAAGGACAGGAAGTGGAACCAAATAGCTCACAAAGTTGCAATGAATGAAGAATTTTGTTTTTGGATCAATAATGATTGCAATGAATGAAGATGAACAAGTGATTCATGGATCACCACTCATCTTTCTCATCAAGCATATGTGTGGCAAGAGAAGCCAGTCCTTTCTCCTTTTTGTGACATATCCCAGTGTTTATCTTTTGGCGTGTGACCTCCCAAGTCAAAGCCTTAATTTTAGGAGGTGCTTTGGATTTCCAGATGGTACCATGAGGAAAATGACCACTTGGGCTCTCAATATATGAAATCTTAAAAAATAAAAGAAGGGAGAATAAACCATGTGCTTCTAGCTACCACATGGCATCAAGAGGCTTGTATAATACTTTCTTTAAGGTCTAAAAGGGTGAGGAGATCCTGAATCTTAAGCTCTTCAAAATTCCTACTGAAATAAAAGTCACAGACTCCCAGTTGTTGCCAAACTGAAAGGGCCCCTATTGAAATTAAAATTCCAGTTGTTGACAGAAAGAGATTTTCTTGGTTACCAGACAGAGTAAAGTTTTGGGAACCTAAACTTAAGAGATGTCTCATCCCACTACAAATCTTACTAAAATCTTTTCCTATTCCTTTGTCCAATAGAATATTGAATGTTTGGAAGGAAAAGAGGGAGGATTTGGCTGATGGATTGCTGATGATAGCTCTAGGTAAAACCCTGTAGCTATAGAACCTCAACCATCTCGACCATATTTACCCTTAATTATGGAATGCCATAAACTTTCAGGCCCCCTGGGAAATCTTCACTACCAGTTGTTAAGAAAGCAAGTCAAGTCCTCTCTCTGTCTCTCTCTCCCTCTCCCAATACCCAGGCCACCATTCTCCTTAGATCTGCACATTGACTCCCAGTTTATGAGATGGTCCTTTTTGAACTCTCCAGGTTCAAAAATCGATATTGTTCATAAAATTTATCATATAGTTACTACATCTACTATAACATGGTTCTTTTTAAGAACTGGTCTGTTTTACAATTATGTCCCTTTCAACCTAGTTGATACTCTTAGGTGGTAGGCCACCATTATTAAGTGCATCCCATATTTCTTTCGAGGTGTTTCATGGAATATGAAACTTCATAGGCATCTAGACACCTAGTGTTTTTTAGCTTATGTCATAAGACAGTAAGTGCTGCATGTCATCACGCGGTGATTCCTAGCCAGAAAAGTTTTGAATTTACCAAGTCATTCACCAGCAGCATCCAGTCATGCTGGGTCACCTTTTTCTATTGTATACTGTTATGAACTTTTAGAACATTGTAATTAAGAAATGTTGTAGGTTACTAGAATCTTGTAGCTAGTATGTAGAAATATGAAGGTTTACTTATTTCAATTACAATGATCTTTGAAGCTAATATGCCATGCTACCATTTTAATTCCAGGCGGAATGCTTGCTTAATGGTTTGCTTGGATATATATCCCTCTGCTTTTCCTCAATTGAAAAATGTGCTCATCTTGCAGTCTGTCAGTTATATGATTGTAATTCTTTCTTCTTTTAAAAGCCAAGTGACAGTTTGTAACAAAATTGTTTGGAAAATAATATGTAATTTTCAGGTGGAAAACACTGAAGATGCTGCACAAAGCAAGGAAAGCATAGAAGTGGCTGCTTCAGGACAGGTAAAACTGCAAGGTGTTGAAACTACTCTTAGTAATAGGTATGATTCGTTCCTCTCTCTCTTCCTCATTTAAATCATTTTAATACATCCAAACATTTGGAAGAAGCACCTGATTGACTTTTTCCCTATAATATGATGTTGAGTTTTAGAGGGCAAAATCACTCTTTAGGATTATCAGAATATAAAATGGAAAGAAAATGATGATGCCCTTTGTATAGTGTTGCCCATCTTTGTGCTCTCTAAGCTGAGTAAGATGATCGATGATGCTTACTTTATTACGAACCAGCTGTTATCTTTCTCTGTGAAGCCTCTCTGTCAATAGATTTGCAGTTTGTCTTCAACTGTATAAAAAATTCCTGTGCAGCATGTCTATTGTGAGGAAAAAGGTTGATTTGGTCTTGTTTTTTACTCTTTTATATGATATTTGTCAACATTTCAAAATTTGCTTGATATATAACTAAAAAAAAATTGTTTCCTTTTTTACTCTTGTATATATATATATATATTTGTTTCTTTTTCTTTTTCTTTTTTTGATTAAGGAATCTATCTTTCAATAAAAAAATTGAGAACCTAGAAAGATGATTTACATCTTTTCCTCATTTTCTTTTTCATTTTATTTATAATATAGGGAGGTGGCAAGCTCAACTCCAGAACTTTTCCTGTCTTCAGGTGCTGCTATGTTACCACATCCTTCTAAGGTACAATTGTTTGACTGAAAATTTGTTTTGCCACAGAAGCAACTGACTCGGATGTGGCTGCTAGGTTACAAACTTGACCAATTAATCGAGTAATGGGTTGTCTTGGTCATCAAATTGTTTATTAAGGTCTCAAGTTTTGAGAGATTTGGATTTTTCCCAATATCAGGCAATTGAAAATTTTGGCATTTTGAAATCTGAATAGTTTCAGCTAAGTCTTACACAAAATTTCTAGTATTTTGACCAATTTACAAAGGATGTTCTAGATTTGGTTCGATTATAACCAGCTTCAGAATGATGTCTGAAACCGTGGTTTAAAATTAGGAGTTTTGTAATTTTATCATTTGTATTGAAACTGGTTTCATGGTGTCTAAAATGGAGTTACATATTCTTGGTCCTATTTTTTAAGTTCTATTTTGTTTCTAAGAATAGGGGCAAAGGTTTTTCTTGCTTTAAATTATTTTCCTGATGGCGTTAGATTGAAACCACAATCAGTGAATCCACTAGAGATCTGTGGTCCTATTCAGTAAGGCCATATGTAAACTTGAAGTCATTAGAGATGCATTCCTTCCTCTTGAAACCCATTCTATGTCCAGAGATTGATTCACTGGTATCTGGTTTGTGGTCTTTGATTGACTGATTATTTTATTTCTTGACAAAGAACTTAATTAATAGGAGCATCTCTTACTATGGGCAGGACCATCCTGAATGTATGTTGATATGGCATATGAGCTTAGATTGGGATTTGGGTCTCTGTAGGGAAACGGGCGAGGTGGAAATTAACCATGGATTTTTTCATTGACTACATACAAGATATTTTCATATCCCATAAGGATGAGGATGACCAGCTATGGTGCCTACACTCTAGTGGTGAGTATTCCCTGAATCTGTCTTTTTGGCCCTGCACCTTGTCATTGGCAACATTAACCCTTTCCCACATTAGGCTGTTTGGAGAAGTTTTACTCCCTCAAAAATACAAGGATCTAGGGCGGGAGATGTCACAAGAAGATTAACACTGGGGATATGCTCCAGACTCGACAGAAAGAATGGTTTCTTCATTCCCATGTTTGCTTGGTGTGTTTAGCAGATAGGGAATCAGCTAACTACTTGTTTATCCATTGCCAGTTCGCATCAGGGATTTTGGTGGCCTTTCCTTTAACTCTTTCACATGAGTTGATGTTTCCTAGTGTCATCCTTGATCTAGTCTGGAGTTGGTACCGACCCCCCTTGGTAAATGTTGCAAACTTTTGTGGAGGTTTATGTTGATAGTTAGGATGTGGTGCATATGGGAGGAAAGAAATAACAATATATTACAAAACAGGAGTTGTGATGTAGCACACAGGCTCTGATACCAAATTTGATGCAGCAAGTGACCTTCTAAATCTGGGCAGCAGCAAGTCACAGAAGTGTATGCCCTTTGGAGGATATTCTTGCACAACAAACTATAGAAAACAGTTCCCAAATATGTTTATATATATCTCGAACAGCCAGTACTTGTGTATGGGATTATGGTTCCAACCAGCAACACACAACAGATCATACTAGATCAGATTATGGATAGGGGTAAAGGACTGTATCAGGGATTGTTTAGGTAGAACAGTGAGGATGATAGGTTGGGATCAGGGTATAGAATACTGGTTTTAACAGAGCTGGATCAGGTTTAAAGGAGAAAATTGAACAGCAAGACATGAGGACCTTAATCTGGGACAGATTTCAGATTCCAAACTATTTGAGGAGCTGCAAACCAGGCTATTGAGATAGGAAAGTAAGGCTAAACAGCAAGGGATAAACAAGGGTGTGTAAAGTCTCGAAAGTGTAGATGATTCAAAGTTTCAAACTATCCATACTAAAAAGTCAGAACTTCAAAAAATAATCCATAGTAGCACCTATATGATAAGTACTTACAGTAAAGATCTTCAGTTAATACCAGTGTCCAATGTGAACTTGCAACTGTCACAAAGCTTCAGATTCAGATCAGTGGCCGCATCAATGGGTTCTACTATGAAGCAACACCTTTTTCAAACCAGCAGGAAATGTGTTTGTTTTATTGAATATCTCAAGCAGCAACACCTTTGGGGAGGACAATTTCCAGGAGAACACAAATGATGGTACTAATCCATAGAACATCCCATAGAATCCACCAAACTTCCAATTAGATTACCCATGGATACAATCATGTGATCAGCACACTCAGCCAACATCTGCTGTGATGATGAAGTATTCCCCACAGAAATTAATCACACAAAAATATGTGTAATCCAATGTAACAGGGTTTTCTGATTGTATTCCCAAGGACTCCAACTAAATAGAATTAATTGGAACTTGGCTCTGATACCAAATTTGATGCATCAAACTCCAAAAAATTCTTAATCAAAGAGGTGCACCCATATAGGCTGAATTGAGAGTGAATGGAGGCACTCGGTTATGGATCCAGGCTTCAAATATGAGCCAAAACAAAAGGTAATGGAAAGAAGTATGGCTCAAAACCAGAGGATAACGACAGAGTTTTGATTAGTGTAATAGGGCTAGATATAGGGGATATAAACAGGTTCAGAGTGATGCCTGAACAGAGAATAAACAAGTGGGGTTGCTGTTAGGATTGTTTATACTGATTTCCATGTGCTATTATTGCTAAAAGAGAGTGTTTATGAAGATAGGATGGGAAAGAATGAAGGCTAAAACAACAAGTTACCTATGAAGAGTTATGGATTGAACATGGGCTGTTTAGGTTACAGATAGGGTCTCGAGGTGGAGTAGTAGGCCAGTTTACGGATGTAGGTTATAGTTAGTAAACACAACAATACAAGAGGATTCTGTTGAGACTGATTAAGGTGTGAAATAAGGTTAAAGAGGGGCTGTAGCCTGTAAGTGGATTTCTTAACAAATCTTTATGTTGTTCAAAGAGTGCTGATTTCTGGAATCTAAAAAAATTATAATAGAGGCCTAGTTTGATACCAGCAGAGGATGATTCCAATAGTTATAGGTCACAGAGACAGCCTGATACTCTTGTCATAAGATTGGTAACCAGGGACTGCAATCAAGTTAGATTAACACTTGATTTCAATGGAAGAAAACCAGGAAATCTTAAATCTGAAACCCCACAAGAATATTTTAAGGCCATGTCTGAAATATTCAAAGAATATCAATGTTAGCTTAAGGTGTAACCTGAAACCAATTAGAAACTTAATTCCTAGGGCTGCTGCAAGAGAGAACTAAAATTTTCTTGGAAGAAGGCAAGGGGAAAGAGTATAAGGATGTGGCTGCAGGCTAGGGGTATAGATAAGTGGGTAAAATTAGGTGTGCAATATAAGGGCTAGGGCAAACAAAGTAAAGACATAAAAGAAACCTAACTAATATGCTTAAATAACCAACTAAATTAGAGAACAAAAATATGCTTGCTTGCTGTCCAGAATTCTGGGTGTCAAAAAAGTGTCTAAACGATGGAAATAATGAAAAAAATGTGATGAAGATAATAAAGGGGTTGAACCTAGACACTTTAGGGAGCCAATGGACTATTTCCAAAGGGTTGGAAAAGTCTTTAAGGCTGTGCGATTAGAAAATCCAGCAAACATATAGTTTAGGATTTTTATTTGAAACTTGATGTGCAACAAAAATCAAGTAGTTCAATTAATAGGATTTCATAAACTAAAGCAAGGGGTTTTGTAAGGGATCAAAGAAGGCTATATTAGGGGATGATTATTACCACAAAACATGAACTGTAGGTATTGAAAATACCCGGAAAAATAACCTCTAGCAGTCCCAAACTATGCCAACACAAACCAATGAAAACTACTCAAATAGGGATTCAAAGAAGTGCAGAAAATTAAAGATAACACCTGGAGTTTGTAAGAGGTAGAATCCTTGATATGTGCAGCAACAAATCACCATCATAAACCAGCCAAAAATAGAGGAGAATAAGAGATGTAGCCGAACTCCAAAGCTGCCTAGATTCACTAGGTGCCACCTAGACCTAAGAGAATCCTTTGTGGTTCTCTTGGGACTGAATTTTTGTACAGTCCTCCACTCCCATAGGTGTCGCCCAACACTTGTACACTCCTTGGATCATTTGAACCATTTCAAAAGCCCTTCCCTAGCAACTGGTGATCATTCTCTTGAAGTTGGACAAATTTTCCAGCTTGCTAAAAATTGCAAAAGTGATCAAAATAGAGGAGAATAATGAGAAGAACAACCTTTCAACTTAAAGGGAAGGGGTTAGTTTCCACCACCACTGTTAAACTTGGAGATACCAAGTCCTTTTCTAGGGTTTTGTTCTTTAAATCTTCACATCAAAGAAGAGAAAATCAATATTTGAAATTTTATTTATTGTATAAAAAATAAAGAGGGGCATGGAGTTGCTCTTATAGAGCATCCCATAGTGTTTACACAAATTAGGTTCTTTGGACCAAAATATCCCAAATAAAATAAATAAACCCCAAAATATATCTCTCAAACAATGCATAGACTAAAATATCCTTATTTAGACAATTAAAGACCAAAATACCCTAAAATATCTGTACCCCTTACAAGAGAGAAATAAATGTGCACTAAATAAAATAAACTACTACTATTGAAAATAAATCCTAAACATGAAACTAAGATCCTCTTGGCCTAAAACATCCTGTGGGCTCCTTACTTGAACCAAAGTAATGGTCCATCTCTTATGCGATGCCTCTAGTAAGTTTGAAAAGTATCCATGGACTTGATGTTATCATCAACTCTCCCTTCCTAGAAAAGAGTCATCTCTGGCGATAAACAACTATGATATTGCTCCAGAATATTAGGGTCGATCCGTTGTTGCTCGTTCTCTGTCAGCCAGGTGTTGTCGATCTCTGGATGATGTTTCTACTTGACGAGGTATCTTTGGTAACCTTCCTGTCGAGTAGAAATGATCTAATCCTCCAAAATAGCCTTAATCTCCTACTTATGAGCAGTAACTGGTGGAATTGATGGCATAGGTTGAAGAGGCTGAGGGGCTAAAATCTGGGTATCTGCAAAAGGCTCAAGATTGGGTGTGGAATGACCATGATAGGGAGCTAAATCCTCCGCATTAAATGTAGAGCTGATCCCTAAATTAGTCGGAATATCTAAAACATAAGCATTAGATCCAAATTTGTTTAGAACTTTGTAAGGTCCCGAACTCCTTGTATGCAATTTCCGTGCAATCCCTGTTAGGTATCGCTTAGGGCAGAATCTAACCATAATTGAATCCCTAACCTGGAACTCGCAATGCGATCGGTGCAAGTCAGCCGACTGCTTATAGTGTTAATTACTTATAGCAATTTTATGCCTAATCTCCTGGTGTAGTGAATGAATATGTGATACGAATGCAAATGTAGACTCAGATGAACGATGGGATGCAGACATAGGAATGAGGTCTATAGGAGCCTTGGGTCTATTACCTGTAACAATCTTGAATGGACTCATGCCAGTTGTCTTATTAATCGAACTATTATATGTAAACTATGCTGTGGACAAAACACTATCCTATGACCTGAGGTTCTCACCAACTAGACATCTCAGTAAAGTCGCTAGTCTTCTGTTCACCACCTCAGTTTGCCCATCTGTTTAAGGGTGAAAAGAAGAATATAATTGTAGTTTGGTACCCATCATCTTCCATAATGTCTTCTAGAAATAACTGACAAACCTGACATCATGGTCAGACACTATGGATTTGGGTATCCCATGTAAACGAACTACCTCATCAAAAAATAGACGAGCGATCTTGGAAGCATCTGAAGTCTTGACACATGGTATGAAGTGGGCCATTTTGAAAAAACGATCTACTACCACCATGACAGAATTGTGTTGCTTTGGGGAGTGAGGAAGGCCTAACACGAAATCCATACTCACATCCTATCATGAAGTGTGAGGTACTGACGAAGGTGAATATAGTCATAACCTCTGCTTCCTCTGCTTTGTCAGCTGACAAATACGACACTGCTCTATAACTTTTGTCACATCCGTTTCAAACTGGGCTAGTAGAAACGGTGCTCAACTAGAGCAATGGTCTTATATCGACCAAAGTCGTCAGCTACGTTACCTGCATGCATCTTCCAAATTAGAAAGTTCCTCACTGAAATGTGATGAAAGCATAAACGTGTACCCCTAAAGAGATACCTATCAAGAATTACAAACTTTTTGCTCCTTGTTGGCTAATCACATTGTAAGGAGTGGAAGATAGAGCTAAAATCCGGACAAGATTCATAATCTTCCTTAGTCTATAAAATCTGGTCACCTGAATGCTTATGGTATGTAGGATGTAGACTTTTCTACTCAATGCATTTGTTACTTTATTGTCTAAACCGGCTTTGTATTTCAATACAAATGTGTACTCCTGAAGATACTTCACCCACTTGGCATGCCGTGAGTTAAGTTTCTTTTGAGGGCCTAGATATCTCAAAGTCTCATGATCAGAGAATAAGAAGAATTTTTGTTGCAATAAGTAATGTTGTCAATACCTGAGAGATTGATTCACCGCATAAGATTCCTTATCATAAGTGAAATATTTTTGTTTAGAGTCATTTAATTTCTCGTTTAAATTGGCCACTAAATGTCCTTCTTGACTAAGGACACCACCTATCCCAACTCCAGATGCATCGCATGGAACTTCAAAGATTTTAGAAAATTTAGGGAGTCGCATGACAAAAGCTTTAGTCATCCTTGACTTGATATCCTTAAAGGCTTTGGCTGCTGCCTTAGTCCACTTGAATTCACGTTTACGGATGTAGTCCATAATAGGTGTTGTAACTGAGCTAAATCCCTGGATAAACCGCCTGTAGGAGGTAGCTAAACCATAAAAACTACGAACCTCATGAATATTAGTAAGTTCAGGCCACTCTATAATTGACTTGATCTTTTCTGGATCAATGGTCATCCCCTTATCAGATACGACAAATCCTAAGAAGATGACTTGTGATGTCATGAATGCACACTTCTTAAGATTTGCGTAAAAACTCTCTACAGAGTATCTCACACACACTCTGTAAATGATTCAGGTGGGTTTCCCTACTAGGGTTGTATATAAAAATGTCATCAAAATACATAACCAGAAATTTTCCTATATAGGGCCTCAATACTTTTGTCATAACCCTCATAAAAGTACTGGGAGTATTGAATAGTCCAAAGAGCATGACAAACCACTCATAAAGTCCATCATTCGTCTTGAAGGCGGTATTCTACATCTCTTGGCATGATATGAATTTAGTGGTAGCCACTTTTTAGATCCATCTTGGGAAAGATTGTAGCTCTAGCCATCATGTCCAATATGTCATCTAGTCTAGGGATGGGAAACCTATTCCATACCGTAATCTTGTTGATGACTCTACTATCAACACACACCCTCCAAGAACCATCATTCTTTGGAGTGAGAAGTGTAGGTACTAACTGATGCTCTCCCAGATGAAACCCTTAGCAATTTATTTACCTGTTGTTTCAACTCGGCATGTATTGTAGGATTTATCCTGTAGTGAGGTAGGTTGGGGAGAGTTTCTCTAAGAACCAGATCAATGGCGTGTTGAATATCACGCGTCGGTGGTAACTCGTTTGGCAAATCCGTAGGAAACATCTCGCCAAACTCCTTGACGAGAGGCTCTACCTCAGCTGGGAGGTCAGAAATGGGGTCAGGGGTCATTGATCTAGCAACTAATACAAACATTGGTGCATCTCCCTGAACCTTATGTTCAAACTCCTTACGACTAAGAATGTTCAGGGTTTTTGCTTGTGGACCCTTCACGTACTTCCTTTTATTCACTGGACTCTTGCCTCCAGATTGGGCTTTTGGTGAAAGTGGAGTGAACTTTATCTTGTTGTCTTTGAACTCGAACATACACGTGTTGGTCTTGCCATACAACGTGGCATTCAAGTCATAGAGCCAAAGTCGGCCTAGGATCATGTGCCCTACATCCATAGGCACGAAGATCATGTGCACTATATCTTGTTTTTATATTGTCTAAACTCAATAGACATATGACATCTATAAGTGATAGGAATGGAAGAGGAATCTACCCACGACACTATAGGGCTGAGGGTAGGGAGTGGTGGTGAGTCCAATCTGGTTCATATTATCAGTAGAAACCATATTAGTGCAGCTTCCACTGTTAATGATGACTTTACAGCTTTTCTCTCCACACTTGGAAAATGTACAAAAGATGGTGGTCCTCTGCCAATCCTCTTTTAGAACAGATTGGGTGAGAGCATATCTTACCACCTAGATGGGTGTCTAGGGAGAGGGATAGCTAGAATAAGATCTCATGACAACTAGATAACTATCCTCTCCCACTCCATCATCATCACACAAGGCTTAAATAGGATCAACAATCTCATCTATACCAGTCTCATCATCATTTACCTGCTGATCACCATGGACCTCCTCGGTAATGTCCTCTAGACATAGAGCAAGCTCTTTGTGTGAAGGACAAACCTTGGAATGATAGCCTATCCCACCACACTTGTAACATCTATCAGGATTACCTGATGAACAAACTTCTTTTCTTCGATTAAGAATTGGGCCATTCCTAGAAGGGTCAGGAGGACCAACTCTAGGTGGTTTTCCACCTAATGTGGATCTCATATCCGGGCGCCTAGGATCTTGCGGTCGTGGGGCCGAGGTCTTCACATACCTCTCTATGTCCTATGCTATCTTGTAAATCTGCTCTAAAGTGGTGATGTAGTAGGGAATTAGCTCATTCTGAATCTCAAGTCGGAGCCCCATCTTAAAATGAGTGATGGTCATATCAAGACTCTCACAGACTCTACATCTTAATCTACTATCATCAAACCTTGTGATTTAGTTCGCAACGCTAGATGATCCTTGGCGGACTGCTTTATACTGTTCGAGAAGTTTAGTGTGATAATGTTGTGGAACATACTTCTCCTTGAGCTTCTCACGTATGTTTGCCCAAGTAGTGATGGGTCGTTCATGTCTCTAATAGATTTGCTGCTCAACTGAATCCTAATACAGTTGAGCTGACCCAACTAGATTCATCTTAACGAATTTCACTTGCCTATGAGGGGAGTTATTGTATCAGTCAAAGTACTGGTCTATCAATCGAACCCAGTCCAAGAAGCACTTGGGGCAACCCTCATGGATTTCTGGGCTGTCTCCTCTAAGTCTCTAGGATCTCTACGATTTCTCATCTCTCATTGTTTCCTGAAACCCCTGGGATTTATATCCTCATCCTCAAACTCTGGGGTCTCATCCTTGGGTGGGATCCTCATCTCAGGTCCCATAGGGTGGAGTAAAGACCTACCTCTTGATGGGGTTCTCCTTGGCTCATGCCTATGCTTAGGATTTAGAATTCTTCTACCATGACTCTTGATAGATCCTTGACTCGAATAGTAGTCCAGATGAAGATTTATGTGAACTCCTCTCCCCTTATGAGAATCTCTCATGGTGTGGGGAGCCAACTCTCTTTGGACTTCCTGTATTTGATTGTGGATGTTCTTGTTGCTAGCCTCTAACGCAAGAGTCAATCTATCCACTTTTTCCATTAAGTCCTAAAAGACTAGGTCTTGAGTAAGTTGGGAGTTAGTTCCTTCCCTAGAGACATTTTTCTATGATAATTATGTTTGGACCTAGTGAACATACACCAAAGGGCACAGGATAGCCAGACTCTAAACTCCTTAAGAGAATACCTAAACTCTAGCACTGGAAAAATGCCTAAAACTCTAATGAAAGTGTAATGGAATGCAATGCAATGTATGAGAATGCAAGAAACTAACCTACTATACAAAACTACACTTAAAATGCAACCTAAGGGTGACTAATACTCTAAACCTAGCTCTGATACCAAATTTGATGCAACGTGCATGTAAGTCGGTGATGTGTGTGCAATAGGAGATTAAACATAGAATCATGAGTGAATATATCACCATAACCAAGGTTCCTACTATGCACCAAAACAAACAAGACTAGGTAGTTTTCTAGTTAAATTAAGTGTACAATATAAGGGTTATGGAAAACAAAGTAAAGACATAAAAGAAACCTAACTAATATGTTTAAGTAACCAACTAAATTAGAGAATACAAAATATGCTTGCTTGCTGTCCAGAATTCTGGGTGTCAAAAAAGTATTCAATGAAGTGTTTAGACGATAGAAATAATGAAAAAAAGGTGATGAAGATAATAAAGGGGTTGAACCTAGACACTTTAGGGAGCCAATGGACTATTTCAAAAGGGTTGGAAAAGTCCTCAAGGCTGTGCAAACAGAAAATCCAGCAAGCATATGGTTTAGGATTTTTATCAAACACTTGCTGTGCAGCAAAAGTAAGTAGTTCAATTAATAGGATTTTATAAACTAAAGCAAGGGGTTTTGTAAGGGATCAAAGAGGGCTATAATAGGGGATGATTTGCACCACAAAATAGGGACTGTAGGTATTGAAAATACCCGGAAAAATAACCTCTAGCAGTTCCAAACTATGCCAACACAAACCAATTAAAACTACTCAAATAGGGATTCAAAGAAGTGCAGAAAATGAAAGATAACACCTGGAGTTTGTAAGAGGTAGAATCCTTGATATGTGTAGCAACAAATCACCACCATAAACCAGTTGAAAATAGAGGAGAATAAGAGATGTAGCCGAACTCCAAATCTGCCCAGATTGACTAGGTGCCGCCTAGACCTAAGAGAATCCTTTGTGGTTCTCTTAGGACTGAATTTTTGTACAGTCCTCCACTCCCATAGGTGTCTCCTAGCACTTGTACACTCCTTCTTTGAATCACTTCAAAGGCCCTTCCCTAGCAATTAACAATCATTCTCTTTAAGTTGGACAGATTTTTCAGCTTGCTAAAAATTGTAAAAGTGATCAAAATAGAGGAGAATAATGAGAAAAATAACTTTTTATCCCATTGGGAAGTGGCTGGTCTCCACTACCACTGTTAAACTTGGAGAAACCAAGTCCCTTTCTAGGGTTTTGTTCTTTAAATCTTCATGTCAAAGAAGAAGAGAGCAAACCAATTTTTAAAATTTTATTCATTATATGATAAATAAAGAGGGGGATGGGGTTGCTCTTATAAAGCATTCGATGGCCAGGGTTTACACAAATTAGGTCATTTGAACCAAAATACCCCAAATA
>JAOXJP010014902.1:0-17608 GCA_025762735.1 Platanus orientalis | reverse complement strand
AAAAAAACTAAACTAACCATGGCACTATTGGCCTTATTACAAAATTACCACTAATTAACGCTTCTAAAATAAGAAAATAATAGGAAAATAAACTACTACATTAGACTTTACAAAGAGGACTATCCATGGTCCTCTAGCTTCTTCTTCTTGACATGGTATGCTCCCGCATCATCTTGTGTGTCACAAAATGGTCACTTTAACTACAAGACAAGGTAATGCCCATGCTATACTCAAATATAAATGGAATTATAGATGCACCTCCTTCTTCAATTACAAACTAATTGTTGACCTTACCAAATTTTTTGAGTTGTAGGGAAGCTTGTTTGGGAAGCTAATTCAATTTTGCTTCCCCAAGTAATGGGAAGCGGGCTTCTTGCGTTTAGGAAGCGTGTTTCTCGCATTTAGGAAGCATAGTGAAGCAATTGGAGAAACAAGTGGAAGCTTGTAGAGAAGCAAGTGGAAAGCAATCCAATAAATGATACTTTATTTTACTTAACGTAAACCCTATGCCATTGGCATTGAATAAAATATTATCTCTGAGATTTAATATTGATTTTGTAGCCAAAAAAAAAATCTAGTATTGACTTTATTGTTTATGTTATTTTATTCCAATCCAATAAAAAATATTCAAATCCGATAGTTTTTATACATGGTTCTCTATAATCTGACTCTAAGATGCCTAGTTATATAAAAAAAATTCTATGTAAGGTAAAAGTTAAGGTATGGTGGGACATACTAATAACAAAAGTGGTTTGCATATTGATTTATATGTGATGATTCTTTGTTACTTGCATGGTATAGTTTGTCTTTTACTTTTTTTACTCTACTTTATTGTATTGTAGCTATACTTATTGATTATAACTTACTATTTTTTTACTTCCTATTAGTAATCAACTATTGTAGTTGTACTTATTGATTGTACACTTTTTGTTATTTATTTTTCTTTTTCTTTTTCTTTTTTATCAGTAAGAAGAATGTATTAACAAGGAAAATGCATGAGAAATACATCCCCTTGGAGAAGGGGCTCAAGAGAAAATCAAAGTATCCCAACTAAACATCCAATCAGCAAAAGAAACATTAGAGAAAAGTGGCAAGTGAGAGACCAAGCTAAATAACAAAGAAAAAGCCGTATCTAGCAGCTTCAAGAGCTCCTTAAGCTTGCCATAAAATTTTCTAGAGTTGCGCTCCTTCCAGATGCTCCAACAAACCACAAAAAGAATGCATCTCCATAGCAGCTTTCCTCTATTTGAAAGGTATCCCATTGGGGATTGACTCCATTCCTAAATTACTAACTTAAGGTCCTCATGCAAGACCCATCTCCTTCCAAATAGAGAGAAAAAAATTCCATAAGAAATAAGCCACTGGGCACTACACTAATAGATGATTGGAGGATTCTTCATCCAACATACAGATCGAGCATCAATTAAGAATTAACATCTCTCTAGCAATAATTTTATCCACCATCAGACTTTTACCCCAATAAACCAGCCACAGCCACAGGAAGAAACAAATCTTCAAGGGAATAGGAGACTTCCACATAAATTTCCAAATCCATAATTGGGTGTTATCCTCTTCAAAGATTTTCAAGAAATAATTCACTGAAAAAAACACCTTAATCATTTTCTAACCAGATTCTTTTATCCACAACATTAGGATTATCCTGAGCCAACGAACCCAACCTACATAATAAAGCATCCGCCTCCTCAATCTCCCAGTCAGAGATTACGATGAACCTTTAAATCCCATGAATTGGGAGTAGGCAGGTCTCCCACATGTTGACTTATCGAACCATTCTTGCAAGTCACCACAGTAAACATATTGGGCAAGTCAAGAGCCAACGGAAAAGGACCACACCAAGTCTCTGACCAGAATCTAATTTCCTGTTATTAACTTCAAAAGAGATGTGATTCTTAAAGGCATCGAATTCCTTACAAATAACCTTCCATATATTATATCCATACACACCTCTAAGCATTTGACTCATCCAGCCAATTTCTTCTTCACCATATTTCACCACTATTACCTTCCACCATAAAGCATATATCTCTTCCCCAAATCTCGACAACCACTTACCCAACAATGTTCTATTAAAGCTTTATAGAGGATGGATACCCAAACCTCTTTTATCCAATGGCTTACACATATTATTCCAGTCCATGAGATGATATTTAAAAGATGCATCCGAGGCACTCCAAAAGAAGTCTCTTTGGGATTTCTCAAGGACCTTTAGGGTCGATGTCGGGGCTGGAAAAAGGGAGAAGAAGTACAGCAGCATGCAAGTCAGCTCATTCTTAAGTAAGACCAGCTTACCACCTTTCGACAAAAAATTTCTTTTCCAAGAGGACAGCTTTTTTTGCACCCTTTCAACAACCGGAGACCAAACAGCTTTACCTTTATACTTCGCCCCTAAGGGAAGCCCCAAATAATGCCCCGGAAGATTAATATTTGGCATCCAAACAAGCTAGACAACTAAGAGAGATTATCAATATTACCCACCCCCATCAGTCTGCTTTTCTGCAAGTTTACTTTCAACCCTGATGCAGTTTCAAAGAGCCAGAGAATACATCTAAAGGCACAAACTTGATCTTCTTTGGCCTTGAGAAAGATGAGTGAGTCATCTGCAAATTCTAATAGGGACATCGAGGGATCATCCTTCCCACACGGAAGCCTTCTAAAAGACCACATCCTTCCGCGTTGGAAATAAGCAAACTCAAGGCTTTTAAGACCAAAATAAAAAGCAATTGAGAGAGAGGATCTCCTTAACATAAACCCCAACTACTCTTGAAAAAACCTTCAGAAGAACCATTCACCAAGACTACAAAGGAGGGCAATGAGATCCAAACTTTAATCCAATTACACCATTTTACTCCAAAGCCCATCCTTCTTATAACTGACAACAAATAGTTCCAATTTACATGGTCATAGGCTTTCTCCATATCTACTTGTAAAATAATTCCCTCTACTTTTTCCCTCACCCACCAATCAATACATTCATTTGCTATGAGACCACAGTCGACAATTTGTCTTCCTCTAAGAAAAGCACCTTGGTTTAACAAAACAATACCACGCATCACTCTTTCAATCCTCTTCGTCAAAACTTTTGGCAGCTACTTATAAATACTACTTAAAAAATTGATTGATCAAAAGTTCTTAAGCTCTTTAGCACCATTCTTTTTAGGGACAAGGACTAGAACCTGGTGCATTATCATCTTTCAAAGAAAATAAGGCCTCCAAAACTTCTTCCTCAGAAAAATCTCTTTCCAGCTCCTCTCTTTGATCGGTGGAAATGCTTTTAAATTGAAGGTCTTCCAAGGTAGGACAAAAGTCAAAAGGTGCTGCATATAGAGAGCTAAAGAATTCTACAATCCGATCATTAATTTCTTTAGAACTAGTCACTCATTCATCATCCACTAACAGTCTGTCTAAATAATTGTTTTTCCCATTCATATTTGTTATTTTGTGGGGGAAAAAACTCATGTTTTTATCCCCTTTTTCAACCATGATACCCTAGATTTTTGCCTCTAACTGATTTCTTCCATAATCAACCACTTTTGGTATTCTTTTTTCTCTTTCTCTCAAGATTTTCTCGGTTGTGGATTAGCCTCCTTGCTGTTCTTTTCTATCAATCACCTATTATGTTTAGGCTTTTCTTTTTCCTCTCCTCCACTTTACCCAAAACCTCCTTATTCCATTTTCAATGCTTTCAACTTGTGTCCAAGAACAAAACCAGGCTCACCTTCAAAATTGAATGTTGACCACCACTCTTTAACCATTTCTTTAAACCCCTCAACTTTCAGCCACATAGGTTCAAATCTAAAAGGTTTGGGACCCCCTTTCCTCCTCCATCTGCAATAGAATTGGTAAATGGTTAGAAGCTGGGTTAGAAAGGGTAATTTGTCTATCATGGGGAAACATCTCCGCCCACGAACTGGAAACTAGAAATCTATCCAATCTGCTCGTGGTTGGCTCCTCCTACCAGCTTGACCAAGTGTACTCAACCCCCTCTAGAGAATAATCCACCAACTCATTTAAAGAGATGAAGTCTAAAAAGATTCTCATATGTCTAGATAGTCTGCATCCTCCCTATCTTTCAGATGGAAATCCGATAATGTTAAAGTCACTACCACACACCACGGAAGTTGTCAATCATCATGAACTTCAAATAATTCCTCCCATAAAGAATTTCGATCAGCATCATTTACTGGCCCATAAACACTTGAGAACATCCATCCAAAAGAACAGGTAGAGGAATAACACTTAAAAAAAAAACTGAAAAAATACCCATGCATACCTCAAAAACGTCAATCAGATCTTTGTTCCAAGCCACTAGAATACCCTCGGATCTCCCTTCCTCATTCTTGTGGGCAAAACCAAAAATTCTCCTATCCCATAACCGCCTAGCCATTTGCTGCGAGAATCTTGAAAGCTTTGTTTCTTAAAGCACCAGCATACTCACCTTGCAACTCTAAATGATCTCCTCCACACATTCCTTCCTCCCCTTGCTCCCTAACCCCCGCACATTCCACGTTAACATGTTCATCATCATAACAAACAATTTCGTTATTTCAACTCCTCATACCACCCATCCTACCCCTCCTTCCACTTGTACCATTTCTTTCCGCTGAGCCGTCATAATTTGTAAACCATGGCCAAATTTCTGCTTTCACAACAACCCTTTTTCAATGTCCATCTTGCCAAGTTCCTATTCTTAGTTAAGCTAATGCATCTCCCGCGTTCAATTTCTCAAAAGAGTTCTTCCACTTTCTCTTCCATTCCAACAAAAGAGATGCCCATCCTCTTCCTGATATCCTTTACCTACTTCAGAACCCAACTAGAAGAAGAAGGCGGTGGAAGCATGAATAATGGTTCTTCAAACTGGACCTCATCCATTGATGCATCAGAACTTACCACCGTAGCCCAATCCCATTCTATTAGAGCCCATTGATTAGCCTTCTCAAGCTCCACAACCCGAGGAATCTCTGGAAGAAGCTCGTCGTCCCGACTTCAACCCGGCGAAGAGCATCCCAATTCCCCATGGCTAAAACAAAACCAGCTATCTTCTGAAGCCTCCGACAACAACGAATGCTCTGTTTGCACCTTCTTCCCTTTATCTTCCACGACATGGCTTTTGTGTCTTCTCCTCCTGCCTGCCTACCTCTCCTCTGATGCACACTAGACCCAGTGTTCTCTCCCTCGCATTCTCATTGATCATCCCCCTCATGAGTTTTCCCCTTTTCCCAAATCAACAACCCTAAGACATTGAATTAATTTTGGTTCACCCACAGTCTCATTCTCTTTATATACCTCATCTTCCTTAGCCCAACCCACATCTTGGTCCTCCCTTCTTGATTTAGGGAGTTGACCCCTCGATTTAGCCCTAGCCCCATTTGGTTTATGGACCAGCCCTCTTCCTTTAGGCCTGAATTGGTACCCATGGTCAAACCACTCCCTAGACTTGAGCCCCCTCATGGGCCTAACCCCCTTTGGCCTAGCACGCCACCCATTAAACACATATGGCTTATACGGTTTAGCCTAATGAATAAGGAAACCATCAAAAGGCCCGACTTAAGTAGCTATTCCCTTTCTTTTTCCTCATCTTTGCCTTATCTCTTCTCTGTACTAGTGGGTCGTTGTCTGTTTCACCCCCATTTTTAGCCAATCCTCATATGTTCTTCTGGGAGCCTTTTGAAATTCAAATTTTGAATCTTCCCTCCTTAGGTCATGTCTAACAGTCCGCTGGCCCTCCTCATTCTTCCCTGATTTGGACGACTCCTCCGGTCGATGGCACTTCCATCATCCCCACAAAGGAAGCTCCTCCTTCCAAACATGGCATTCAAAAGAAAACATGTCATCAGTAATGATCACTGATTTTGGAATCTCCCAACCAATGCCAGTAGTCGTACAGCCGCAGGTGTTCTCCTGTCTTCCTCCTTACTAGCTGGTATTACACTCAAACCCACTCCAAGGATCGTTCATCCCCAAAATCAATCTGAAGAAAGCCACCACACATATCTCCAATTGCCTTCATTGTAGGGTTACACCAAAAGTGAGTTGGAATCCCAAACACCCTTAACCAAATCCCCAAATCTAAATCAGCTCTAATCTTACATCCCGCTTATGGATGCAATATGTCCAGGAGAAAAAAACAGATCTCCCCATTTCTGCCTCCCTTCCTTCAAAACCCTATTAGCCTCCACCTTAAGAAATAGGTTGTTTGGTATTCTTTTCACCTTGAATTCCCCTAAAAGTTTCCACAATTTCTTACCCCGAAAATGAAGGAAGTTCACATTGGGTTTTCCTCCTTCGATCCTTCTAACCAAGCATGATTACATCTACTTGTGTCTTCCCTCAGCTTCCCCCTTGTCTAACTTGATAATTGTTTTATCTCCAATATCTTCCAATTTAGCTTCTTTTTCCTAAGGTCAGTACCAATTCTTTACTACCTGAGAAAACACTTTCCCCCACTGAACCACACTCCTTCCTTGCAACACTGTCTCCAATCCCTTCCCACCTGAATCGTCTACATGGCCCAGAATATTACTTACCCTTGTATCCCCCATGGATCAACATTCAGCCAAATGATCTTCGACTTCTTCTAGCCTGACCCCGATCCTTTGCACGATACCTTTCGTCCTCCTTCCATGGACCACTTTCTTTCCATTCTTTTTTATAGAATCTGGGGTTATAGGAGACCACCCAAGGTGGTCCCCATACACCAACGGTCATCTCTATCAATCATATGCACCGGCGGTCATCTCTAGCAGCACCGGCAATCAATCCCAAAACGGTCATCTCAAGTCAGATATCCAATCTCCATTATTATCATGTGAGAACCATAACGAGTCCACCCAAGAGACAATCGATGCTATGAATGCTAGAAACATGACGAGTCCATGACAAAGAATGTAAGATGACTTCTCCTCACTTATTTACTTCCTATTAATTTTCACTTTTTCACCCATTATTTTCATTTCATTTCCTAATCATTTCATAATATTATTTCTAATGGTTAGAAGTTACTTCCAAATTGCACTTTACTCGCTTCCTGATTGCTTCTTACTCACTCTCTAGATGTTTTTTTATCATTTCTTGCTTCTCACTTCCTAAGGATTTATTGAGCCTCATTTGCCGCTTCTTGCTTTTGCATTGCTTCTCACTACCACTTTTCGTAACTACGGGATAGACACATTCATTTCTGTTATGTTTCGAAAAAAGCTCACTGATGTTGAACAAGAAGGTTCTACTCAAATATTGCAGCGAGATAGTTCCCTATATAACTTCTAATACTTGCTAACTATGTAACAAGAACACTCCAATATATTACTAATTTTCCATGTGGACACATATTAACAAAAGACACTCATGTTGACAAGGCTATAGATTCTTTTCTACTCTTAAGGCACTTATGAACATTGCTTGTAAAATGCATGATGTAATTGTTCGATATTTATTTTTTTCTTTTTCTTTTACTTTTACTTTTTTTTAATCTTTTGAATTGAAAAATTACATATAAAAATAATATTTTATTCATGTCTAGGAATGTTTGTCTACCTGGTGCATCAGACACTAACACACATGTCGTTGTAATTGTTACATAGCTTGTAAACAACCCACAGTACTATTAACATTAAAAAAAATATATGAGAAAAAAGACTTGATTGCAAACAAAAGAAGAAAGAATGGGAAATACAAAGGAGGGTATGAGAGATCCCCTCCAAGCAAAGCGGGGCAAAACCCCTAACAATAGGGAAGAAACAAAAAGACCCCGAGCCTGCACTCAATGAAGCCCTATGGTGTTGGCACAATTCCCTTTACAAGGCCCCCATGGGAAGGCCATCATAACCCTTACACCTCCTGGCCCAAAAAATAATTAGATCCTTAGCACGCCAATAGACCTAGTATGCCGACTCCGCCTGGCCCTAGAAAACTCTACTATTTCTTTCCCTCCATAATGCCCAAGCAATCACAGCCAGGACAAACTTCCAAACCCTATGCCCAAAGCTATTAAGGGCACTTGTTGTCCACCCTTCAAGAAGGCCCATTAGGTTCCCCAGGGCTATAAATGTTAAGCCAAAATCCTGCACCAAACCACACCAAATCTCCAAAGTAAAAAATGGCAGTGAAGAAAAATGAGAACATGGTTCCGAATGCTAATCGCATAACAAACAAATGCTAGGCAGGTAGAACCCTTTCCTACACAACATTTCTATAGTGGAAATTTTATCCAAAGTTGTCGTCCATAAAAAGAATTGAACCTTGAGGGGAGTAGGCTTATACCAAACTGCATTCCAAGGGTCATCCGCCTCCACCACATTCGCCATGTGCTCATAACAAGATTTCATTGTGAAGATACCCCCATTCCCTTTATTCCACACTCTTCGATCTTCCTGATCCAATCTGATTTGAACATCCTGAAGCCTTTCTAGCAATTGAGCTACCCTTGGAATCTCCTAATCAAAAGCTACTCGCCGAAGTTTGGTTGCAAGACAATCGCCCCTCCTAACACAAACATATAAGAAGCTACCACTGCATTGGGGTCCACCACCATGTTAAAATTTCAAGGAACTACTTTAAAGGCCTTTCCCCACACCAGACATCCTGCCAAAAACAAATGCGACTTCCATTCCCCCACCTCATATGCAGTCCTAGTTTTAAATAAATCTAGCTAAGACATGATACCCCTCCATGGGCTCCATCCGTAGGTTCCCCAAGAAACTATAGAATCCCAACTAATCGAATTGTCGTATTTTGCACCCACCACCAACCTCCACAAACTCATTTCCTCTTGGTTAAAGCGCCACAACCATTTGCATAGCAAAGCCCAATTCATAGGTTGAATCCTTCTTAAGTCAGTCCCCCCTTTGTCCTTGGGAGTACATATCCTATGTCAAGCTACCAAATGCAGATCCCTGTCATCTTCCACCCCTCTCCAAATGAAATTCCATTGGATCCTCTCCATCTCCTTGCACACAGATAAAGGGACCGCCAATAAAGATAGGAAATGAATTGGGATATTTGCCAGAGATGCTTTAATAAGAGTCAGTTTACTCCCTTTTGATAAGTATCGATCATTCCAACCATTCAACCACTTCCTCATTCTATCAATTACTGGGTTCCACATCTCCTTCTTATACTTGGCACCAAGAGGAAGACCAACATAAGATGTCGGAAGGCTTCCCATCCTGCACCCAAAATCTGTTGCAAGCTGCTCCAAATTAGGGACATCCCCCACCGCAATCAAGGAGCTCTTGTTAAGGTTTATACAAAGGCCCGAGACTGCCTTGAAGCACCTAATCACAAAACGGAGTAGTTTGATCTAGCATTGAGAGTTGTCATAGAATATGAGAGTATCATTAGCAAACCAAAGGTGGGATGCCGGACCAATCTAGGTCCCATAAAAAAACCCTCAATCATCCCAACCTTTGTAGCCCTCCTGATCATAACACCCAACACTTATGCCACCAGAAGAAATAGAAGAGGGGATAATGGATCACCCTTACGCAAGCCCCTGTTGCACCCGAAATGTCCTTTAGGAACCCCATTAATCATGACCGAGAAGGACGTCAGGCTAAAACATTTCCACATCCACTCCCTCCACCTAATCCCAAAGTCACATCTCCTGAGAATATACATCAAAAACTCCCAGTTGACATGGTCATATGCCTTTTCCAGGTCCAACTTGCAAATTACCCCTGGAGTTCCAACCCGAAGCTTGGCATCAATACATTCATTCGCACACAGGACTCCATCCGCCATGGATCTCCCTTACAAGAAAGCCCCTTGCTCCTTCAACACGATAGAAGAGAGCACTTGCTACAACCTCAGAGCAAAGCACTTGGAAATAATCTTGTAAGTATTACCTACAAGACTCACCGGTCTAAAATCCGAGATACAATCAGCTCCCTCCTTTGGGATTAGAGCTATGTAGGTGGCATTACTCCCTTTATCTAGGAAGTTCCTTTCAAAGAAGTCCCTCATAACCAACATAAGATCCTCTCGAATCACCTCACAAATATAGTTAATCTTATAGGTCAATCGAGTAGATTAAAGAAATCATTAGGTCCTTAAGATCCCATCCCTAATTATCTTTTTTTTGGATAATTCGATTTTATTGAAAAAGAAGATGAAAAATAAAATACAACAACGGGGCCCGAAGGCATCACACTAGAAATCTATAAGAACATTAGCACCAAAAACATTGTCCAGACCCACCCACCCACCCCCACCCCTCAATTAGCTAGAGAATCAGCCATTGCATTCTAAGACCGCATGATGTAGGAGAGGAATCCAAAGCAACCAGAAAGTCCTGAATCTAATAAAAAAAATGCACGTACTTCCAAGAGCCATTGCTATGACCCAAACCCCAACCAATAACCACCGCCGAATCTCCCTCAATCAAGATCCAATCCCTATCATCTGAACTTAATCTAATCTTGTAAACTAGAGGGTTTTATAAAGCAGAACATACTAACAACCAAAAAGTATACAAGATCTCACTAATAGATTTATCAACTAGGGTATTGATGCGGTTGAGAACTCTAATCAACAACACCCAAATCAGTGAAAAATATAACAGCAGCACTGGTGTCAATAACTCTTGGTCAACAAGCAAAACAAAGAGAAAGAAAACCTTCAATTTACCAAAATTCTTTTCAAACAATTATTCTCAAATCATTTAACTAGACAACCACCATGGGCATCCCATTTACCCCATATACATAGACTATTAAGAAACTCAACTATATCAACTTCAACTCTTAAACTATATGCCTTAATTACTTTCTTATTACAAACAATTCATAATGAGTAACTACTACCAAGTAAACCAACTAATAATTAGATAAGTCCTAAACTCGTACTATATACATACATACATATATATATATATATATATATATATATATATATAAAGATGGCAGCCCTCTTAACATTTATGCTTTAGAAAATGTGGACTCTCATCTTTATATATGAGTTGGAGAGGTGCAACGCAGCTGCACCCTCAACACAGATCAACACATAATCAACTACTTTTGCTTCATCGGATGGTGAAAGTCATGAGGGGCGAGGTTCCAGTACCCGCATCTCTTGATCCCACTAGTAGAAAATGGGATCCGAGAATGCTACTGTAATGCCATGGCTACTACACTCTATGGTCTATGCAGCCTAAGATCAGTAGTAATCTTGTGTTTGGACTAGAAAGCATGAACTTCAGATCTGATCCATGGTGCAGCCATATCCCTCTTCAAAGACTGCATCCTCTCCTTTTCAGCTTACCATCAAACAAGATACAGTCAATCAAGGATCACATGGTAAGGAGACTGAATCTTCATTTTAAAAGAAACATAAATGACTGGGAAGTAGAAGAGGGCTCAAGGCTGCTGGTCCATCTAGGGGAGGCTACTATTGGGGATGGGGATGCGGAGGATACAAGACTATGAAGAGAAAATAGGCAGGGTTCTTTTACAGTGAAGTCATATTTTCATGCTTTATCTCATCATGAGAGGGGGGATTTTCTTCCGGATAGATTCATATAGAATTCCAGCATCCCTTCATTTTTCTTTAGGTTGGCTTATTGGAATCGATTCCCAAATGTTAACCTCCTTATATCAAGAAGGATGCCCATGCTGAACAGAGGTATAATGTGTTGCCAACCAGCTGAATCCGTCAATCATCTCTTCTTCATTGCTCAATGGCCTCATTGCTATGGTAGTCAATGCTGAGCCAGTTCAAGGTGAGCTGGGTCTTGCCAAGGTCAATGAAGGATCTGATCATTGAATGGTGTTGTGGTTTTGGCAGTGTTTTAAGTAAAACAGGGAAGATTATTTGGAACTGTGTCCCCTTTGCTGTGTGATGGAGTATTTGGGAAGAGCGAACTGAAGAATTTTTTAGGACGCAGCGTTGCAACTCCAAAGATTCAAGACAAGATTCTGGCCAAGCTATACTGTTGGGTTTCTCTTTGTCCTGTTTTCCAACGGATAAAATTTCATTGCTAGGTCTTTAACTAGGATTCCATTGTTTTTGTTAAGCAATGGCCTGTGGTCAGTGTGGTGTTGGCATTGGGTAGCTGTGGTGTTGGTACTGGGTAGGATTGTATCTCTCATGTGTTTGGCCCTTTATCTTGTTTCTCTTTTCCTTTTTGCAATAAGATATCTTTATCTATAATATAAAAAAATAAATATTTTTGGAGATTTCCAAACACATTTAAAATGCTATGTCCCAAACAAATTCTGAGATTCGAAATACAACCCCAGTGTATGGGTTGAGGCAAAGTATCATCTCAAATGAAGGGGATATGTAGTTGTCTTCCTACAATTCCACTCTTTAGAGGATGTGGGAAGAACTAGATCACAGTCAGAATTATCACCCCAAATGCATTAAAGATGCTACTTGCCTACAAAAATCTGGTTGAAGAAACGAGAATGTTTGAATTGTTGGTTGGTCTGCATTCGGAGTATGAAACAAGTCAGGCTGTTAGGGTGTAAATTCTTGGAAAAGAGCCCATACCATCTTTAAATGAGGTTTATGTGTACCTTTGTAGAGAAACCAAGATGGAGCAATGAATGGTTGGGAAGGTAACCGGCGATTCCGGTTTTCAGAGGGACCATCACCCTGGATGGGGCCCCAAGAAAGAATGCGAACACGTAACTTCAGAGAGAAGAAAGATGTGGGGAGTGAGAATCCCCAAAAGGGAGAAAAATCTCACAAGGATGTTGTCTTGGAGAATATTGTATGGCCTTCTTCTCAGGGACCTAGGTTGGAAGAGAACAACGGGGCGGTGGTGTTGTCTTTTCGAAAAGGGAACCTGGAGAATCGTTTATTGCGATTGAAGTCCTGTTTGGTGGGGTGTGTGGTGGGGGATAACCCAAGCCCTTTTGCTCTGAGAGAGTGGAGAAAAAAGGCTTGGCGGACCGGGGGGTGAGCTGCAGGTGCGAAGGATGCCAAAAGATTTATTTATGTTCTACTTTCCCCTCTGTGCCTAAGGCGGAGAGGGTCGTCGGTGAAGTAGTTAAGGAATGGAAAAGGGGTTACTTCTTGTTGGATAGGTGGCACCCAACTATCGGGTGTAGGTGGAAGGACAAAGAGACTGAGGAGGGAAGGGTATGGATTTGTGGGATGCCTGTCCATCTTTGGGGCCAGAAAACGTTCGAGAAGATTGGGGAGTTGTGTGGGGGCCTTGTCGAGGTTGAGACTCATGACCCCAGTTCAATGGAGTGGGCTTCATTGTTGGTTAAGAAGCCTGATCGTGCGCCGGAGTTTGTGTGGTTCTAAGATGGTATGCTTGCTTACAAGGTCCAGACCTAGCGGCCAAAACTTCCATTCGTGTGTCTTATTTCGGAAATGGGCAAGGAGAGGTGGAGGGGGAGGCAAAATCATGCCGGAGCAGGACCTGGAGGTGGAGGAGGAAATGGGGAAAGGAGGGATTTGTGCAATTCAAATTTTGAATTGCATGACTATCTGTCAGATGGTAGCCATGAGTGGTGCAAAGAAGTTAGGGCACCGAAAGGAGGAAGACGTGGTTTGGTTTAGGAGTTGGGTGCAACTGAACCGGATTGTGGGCAGACCAACAGGGCAACTCGGAATTTGAAGTTAATGGGCTTCAGTCATAGCTCCGATAGGCCTAGTAGATGTGGGCCGGATATGTGGACTATTAAGGATGGGCCTGGGCTTCAAGTGCGATCATTAATGGGCTCCCCAAGATCCCCTCCTACAAAAAGCCCAAGGTCATTCAATGGCCCGACCCAAACCAAACGAAAGGAGTCGTGGTTTTAGGGCAAAAGGATCTCGATGCGATCTCAATATCATTACGAGGAGAATCTCTTAGGGCGATGGCTTTCTTGGGGATGTCGACCATTCCCGTCCGGCAAACGATCGTGATCGCAGAAAGCTTCAAGGAAGAAGAGATATCCCCAAGGAAGCTACTGGAAGGGGAGGCATTCAGTCGAGACAAGGGAAACGCTGGGACCTGGATCAAGACTGGAAGAAAATGAGGAATCAAGTACCAAAAACTGAGAATAAAACTCTTCCAGGAAGGAACAGGAATGCTTTTGAGTGGAGGAGAAAGGAGGTGGAGGCAAATAGCGATATGATGTCTAAACTGCCATCGGTGCAGCAAGCGCAGAAGGGTATCGTCATACGGGAAGGGGAGGAACCTACAAAGGTGTGGTTCAGATGCAAGAAGGCAAGGGGAAGTCTACGATGGTAGCTAATGAGTCGAAAGTGGAGGATACTGACTCCGATTGGAGCCCAACCGATCAATTTAGGGGGGGGAACTGTTCAGTCGAGAAGCAAGTGTAGCCATGGCTGATCAAATGAAGATTATTTTGACAAGGATTTCAATATGGAGAAGGCATATCGAGTGGAAGGAGAGAATGGTATAGGACAAGCCATGAGGGCTATTGTTGCTAAAAAACAATGGGGGGACTACTCCACAAATGGATCCGTCACCGATAGGCAAATGGAGAGTGAATTCAACAGATATCTTGAGGATGATGATCTTCTATCTAAGGTGGAGCCTGTGTTGTTGCTCGCTCCCCCCCCCCCCGGCATCGTTCTAAAGGTGGCTGAAGTCAAAAGAAGACTTGGCTATTCCGGGAAATTGAAAGCAAGAGAAGTTGGAGCCACAGGAGACCCAAGGTCATAGTTCAAAGGCCCAATAGGGGACACAGGGCCAGGGAACTTAAAAATCTCCAGTCGAACATAAATTATGATGGAAGGGAGAGGGCAAGAAGCAGGAGAAAGGGGCACAGAGGAATATACAAGTCTGTTGTTTATGATGATGCCAATCATTTGTTCCTGGAATGTTAGGGGTATCGGGAGGGAGAAAACAAGATGGGGTGTGAGGGACCTTTTGAAAAGGTGGAAAGTGGATGTGATTACTTTATAGGAAACAAAAATGCATAGCATTGATAGGAGAATCTCGATGGATCTATGGGGTAGAAGGGATTTGACTTCGTTTATAAACTTGTTGTTGGAAGCTCGGGGGCAATTTTGGTTGTTTGGAACATGAGTAGGATGGAAGTGTTGGAGTCCAATATTAGGGACTTTACGGTGTCCATTTTGTGTAGAGTCAAAGGAAATCATAAGGTGTAGGCTTTTACTGGTGTTTATGGTCCTTGTGACCATTCTGCCTTTGGGAAGCTGCAAGAGGACTTACGCAAGGCTCGTCTAAAGTGGAATGTCCCATGATGGGTAGGAGACTTTAATGCAGTCAGATACCCGGAGGAGAGGTTGGGAGCCTACCGAATGTCTAGGCACATGAATCTTTTCAACACTTTCATAAAGGATTTGCCTTGGTGGAGCTTCCTCTGCGTGGTGCTCAGTTTACTTAGACCGGCAATCAAAGTAATCGGGTTAGTAGTAGATTGGATAGATTTCTCTTTACCAATGACTAGTTGGATTTGGGGTCGACACTCATTCAGGAAGCTCTCCCGAATCCTGGCTCGGATCACATCCCAATCATACTTAGGCCTCTTTCTTCGCTTTCAGCTATGCAACCTTTTAGATTTGAACTCGGTTGTTGGAGGAACCGGGTTTTATTGATAAAGTGAAGGAATGGTGGAAAGAAGAGATAGAGGGATTGGCTAGTTTCATGTGTTTCCCAACGGCTGCAATTATTAAAGCAGAGGATAGTCGAATGGGAGGAGGAGTTCGGAGAAATAGAAACTAGGAAAGTTGTTTGTCTGAAGAAAATTGCCAATTTGGAAAAGAAAGAAATGTTGGGTGGCTTAGAGGAGGCAAAGAAAGGGGACAAGGTGATGGCTTGACACGATTATCAACGGATCCTTAGAATGGAGGAATATCTTTGAGGCAAAAATCTAGAGTGTCATGGCTTAAGGAAGGTGATCACAACACGAAATTCTTCTACAGGACGGCGAACTAGAGACAGTCCATTAACTCTATGACTCAGTTGAAAGTGGTCAGTGATTGGATCTACGATCAGGAGAAAATTAGAAATTCAGTTGAGCAGTTCTACGTTGACTTGTACACTGACCCGATGCCCATCAGACCGACTCTTATTGGGGTAAAGTTTGATAGTATAAGTGAGGATTTGAGCTATTAGCTGGAGAGGCCTTTTTCAGATGAGGAAGTTCTTTTTACTCTTAATTCCATGGAGGATGAGGCACCTGGTCCGAATGGATTTTCATCAAAATTCTTGAAAGTGTGTTGGGAGGTGGTGGGCAAAAGATGTCACGGCAGTGTTTGATGACTTTCATTCTAAGGATAGCTGGTGCAAGAACTTAAGTTCTTATTTTATCACTTTCATTCCGAAGAAGAAAGGGCCGTCAAAGCTGAAAGATTATAGGCCGATTAGTTTGGTGGGGTGTATGTATAAATTGTTGGCCAAGACTCTTGCCATCCAATTTAAGGCTTCTCTAACGGGTGTTATTTCTGAATCCCAGCATGCTTTCTTATCAGGTAGACAAATGACTAATTGTTCACTTTTGACAACCGAATACATTGATGTTATGGCAAAGGCTCGTTGGCCAGGGGTTGTCCGCAAGGTGAATATGGAAAAGGCTTATGACCACGTCAATTGAGGTTACGTTGATTGGGTTCTTAACCAAATGGGATTTGAAGGTAAATGGAGGAACTGGATAAAGATATGGATCACTTCTCCCTCTTTCTCGGTTATGATGAATGGGTCTCCCAAATGACTTTTTAAAAGTAGGTAGAGACTCAAGCAAGGGGATCTGTTATCGCCCTATTTGTTTATTATGGTTGCAGACTTGCTAGGAAGAATGATGACTAAGGCGAAAACTGTGGGTCTCGTGCAATCATTTGATCCTAATGATGCGGGTCCTTCAGTACCGTTCATCCAATTTGCAAATGATTCTCTTTTTATGGTGAAAGCGGAGGAGGATTGTGTGAAAATCTGCGGTGCATTCTACTAATTATGGAAACGGTTACGAGGTTGAAAGTAAATTGGAGCAAATCTACATTGAGTCCGGTCGGGGTTGTACCAAATGTTAGGAGGCTTGCCGAAGTGCTTGATTGTGATGTAGTCCCTTGGCCAATCACTTATCTGGGTTTACCTCTTGGTGTTAAAGCTTCTTTGGATATTTGGAACCCGATCATCGAGAGAATGGGCAAAAAGCTCTCTTGTTGGAAAAGAAAATTTCTTTTTAAAGGAGGTTCTTAAGAGTGTTTTGGCAAGTGTCCCTACATACTTTTTATTGCTCTTTCATACGCCTAAGTCTGTTATCAAGCAGCTTGAGAGGATTCAGAGGGATTTTTTGTGGAACTCTGACCTTGAGGGAAGGAAGATCCATTAGGTAGGTTGGAAGGACTTTTGCAAGCTGTTGTATCATGGGGGTTTAGGCATCAAATCTTTGTCGATTACCAACAGAGCCCTTCTTCATAAGTGGCTACAGAGGTTTGGGGCTAAAAGGAACACATTGTGGTAGAGGCTAGTGGCCGCTAAGTATGGAGAGAACCACTACGGTTGGAAATGCAGAACTCCGGAGAGAGCAACGGGTTGTAGCCTTCGGAAAGACATTTGCAAGGGGATTGATTCTTTTTTCAGGTTTGCCAGTTTCAAAATTGCACCAATTATCGTGGGATCAAGCTTATGAGCCATACAATGAAATTATGGGAGAGAGTGATTGAA
>JAOXJP010014891.1:0-17608 GCA_025762735.1 Platanus orientalis | reverse complement strand
TAAGTGTGAATTAGTGATTATTCTATCAAATCCTAAAGTTTCAAATCAAAATTTCTTCATTTGACCCGTATCTCACCTGTCTCTCAGTTTTGGACACCGAATCTCTGCGATAAGTTGCGATATGCGAGACGTACCCGTATCTCGGGTCCGCGATATGAGTCGCGATAACGATATTTTGAACCTTGGTTTGCAATCACCTTTTGGGTCATGATGCCTTTTCATTATAGTATGGCGGTCTTCTGTTGTTCCCTTGTTGATTCTGATGATCGTGATAGATTGCATTGTGATCATTGTGGTCGGGCTCGTCATGCTCGAGCGACTTGTTAGGACCTTCATGGTTGGCTTTAGTAGACCACTACTCGTCCTCCTTAGCAGGGTTCTTATTCGAGTTAAGGCAATTCTTCTTGTGATTATACTGGGGGTTGTTCGAGTGCTTATGTTGCCACTCTTTCAGATGTTACTTCTCATGCGGTTTCCACCATCGTGCCCGAGTCTCTTAGCTTTACACGTGAGGAGATGGACTCTATTCGTAGGTTCATGGCCCTCTTATGGGGTGTTGCAACCTCCACTTCGTCTGTAGCCATTGCAGGTACTGAGGACTTTGTTCTCAATGCATCCTTCCTTGCCTCTTCTCCCTCTTGGATCATTGATTCAGGTGCCTTCCACCACATAACTTATGTCATCTATTTTCTCTTCATATACTATTTGTTCTAGTAGAGACAAGGTTCACATTGCAAATGGATCCTTGTCTCCAGTTGTTACCACTAGTTCTATTCTTGTTACACCTTCCTTATCTCTTTCATTTGTCCTGCATGTTCCTAATTTTTAGCTAAACGTTGTTTCTATTTGTCATCTTACTAAATCCTTGAGATATAGTGCCACTTTCTTTCCCTCTTATTGTGTATTTAAAGACTTGGTGACGAAACAAACTATTATTAGAGGTTGTGAGGAGTAGGGGCTGTACCTCCTTGAAGAGAGTTCACACGTTGTGTCCCCAATTCAGTAGACCGTCATCTGCTTTGTCATCTCTTTCTCAGCTTATGTAGTGGCACTTTTTGTTTTGGCCACCCCCTTTATTTTACTCAGTAGAGACTATTTCCTTGTTTATTTAGTTCAGTTTCTATGTCTTCGTTTCATTGTGAAACTTGCGAGTTTGCAAAACACTATCGATCAACTTATCCCTTTAGTACTAGGAGTACATATCCCCTTTCTAATGTGTTGGGTCCCCCCTCCTTTTGTTTGGTTATCGTTTTAGTTTTGTGGATGACTTTATTCATGCTACTTGAGTTTACATGTTGGATGCCAAACATGAGGTATTTTTCACTTTTCAGTTGTTTCATAAGATGAATGAGACTCGGTTTGACTCTAAGATCTGCATCCTTCATTTCAATAATAATGATGAATACATGTCTATTGCTTTCCTTTTTATCTCTCACAACATGGCATCCTTCATCAGACCACTTGTCTAGGTACTCTTGAATAGAAATGGAGTTGAGAGGAAGAATCGCCATCTGTTAGAGATCAGTTGTGCCTTGTTATTCACCATGCATGTTCCTCAGATTTTTTGCGCAGATACTCTTTAGATTGCTGCCTATCTTATGAATCGGATGCCTGGTGCCTACTCAAATTCTCGGCTTTCAGTCTCTTCTTTCCCTTCTCTTCTGTTCTACACTTGGTTCCTTTCTTCTTCCCAAAGTGTTTGGGTGCATTTGTTATGTTCATGTTCCTAAGTCGGATCGCTCCAAATTGGACCCCAAGGCTTTAAGTGCATCTTCCTTGGGTACACCTTGCACTAGAAAGGTTATAAGTGCTATCATCCCTCTCCTTGGAAACATTTTGTTTTGATGAACGCCACTTTTCATGAGATTGTCCCATTTTTTTTCTCCTAGCCAGCCTCATCTTCTAGGGAAGAAAAGATGCAGAGAAGATGAGGTGGCTCTTTCCTCTCCTTGTTCTTCCTTATTTGTTTGATGTTGACGGATGTCATAGTTAAGGGGAGAAAGAACAAGTTGTCCAAAAGGTGAAGGACCCAGTGGCAACTACCTACAAGAAGTAATAAATGCATGTGTTTGTTCGAAGAAATCAAAAAGTTGCTCTTGCCTTTGATTCTCATGTGCCTCACTAACCAGTTGCTTCTTGTCCAGGTATTGCTCTTTCGATGTCCCCTAATGATTCTCATCTTTTCATTGCTATTAGAAAGCATACTAGTTTTTGTACCCGACATCCTATTGCTAATTATGTGTGTAATGATTCTTTGTCTCATTAGTTTAGGGCCCTCTCTACTTCCTTGTCCTCTGCTTCTATCTCTTGCAGTGTGTCTTAGGCTCTATCCCAACCCTAATGGAGGAGGAAATGCAAGCTTTAGAAAAGAACAACACGTGGAAAGTTGTAGATCTTCCAAGAGGGAAGGAGCCAGTAAGATGCAGATGGGTATTCTACGTAGAGGCTGGGGTTGGGCCTCCCTCCTATTATTCATAGGTTGAGGCTGGGCCTCTCTATTCTTTCTCTCATAGGTTGAGGCCGTGCCTCTCTAAACACCACACGGTTGGGCTAATGGTGCTATTCTTCTTCTTCTAACTTCTCTTAATTTTTTTATAAGTTTTCTACATGCATTATTGAAGAAGTTTTACCATTGCAAGTTGATTGAGGCAGCCACCTTTCCAGTTAATCGAGGCAACCATTGATTCCACACTCGACATTTTCCGAATTCTTGGACTTTGATTCTGTTGTGTCGAATTTTCTAAGATTAGATATAAGTTTTGCTTGTTTTATATATTTTTATTGATCCAGTTAAGCTGAAATTTTGCTAGTTCTTCATCTTTTAATTTTTTGTCCATATTTTTCTCTAGAATTGATAACGTGAGTTTGTCTTCGTTAATCCTAAATAACCTTAATGGTTGTAACTTGTAATAGTCCTATTTCAAGTTACCCTTGGGCCCATAACCCGCAAGATTGGTCTTTAGAGCATCTTTTATTGATACCTAAAGGGTATTCTGGGAATTTTTTTGGGGTGTAAACTGTAAGGAGTTGGAGGGTTATTCTTTTGTGGATATGAAAAGAGGGTGGGGCAATTTTATTAGAGATTTCCCCACTTTGTAAGCTTGGAGCTGTTGGCTTTTTGGGGATAGCTTATCCCCTTGCTTAATGAAAATTTTCGCTTATCAATTTTTTTTGTATGGCAAATTTTTTTTGGGGGTTAATTTTAGGTTAATCTAGGTTAATTTCTTGTTAGTCAGTTTAAGGATTTTAATTTATTTTCAAATAGAATATGTTTTATTTAATTTTAAAGAAAGTGAGAGAACAATTTCTGTCACTTTTCTTTAAACCATATTTTGGAAGGTCAAAACTTATCCGTTTGGGCTGATTTTGGTACCATTTGAAAGGTTATTCAGTTACCCTTTCCAACGAAACCAAGATCTTGAGAATCCAATGTTGATTTGGGAAAATTATGGCCAAAATATTGGCAAGGTATCACTTTATGACGGGATTTAGTTATTTTAAAGTTTTATTTTTTTGTAGGAAGTTTAGTTAGTGTGTGTGTGTGCGCGTATGTGCAAAGCTCTCGGCTTGCGTGTTCTTCCTTTGTGAAGTCAAAAAACCAGGAGCAGTTCTAATCCAAAAATCCTCCCCTGTTTTGGGTTTGGAAAAACTACAAACCGGTCCTTGTATCTTTTTTTATTTTATGGTTTTCTTTGATTGAAGAACTTGAATCTTTGTGGTTTATTTGAGTTTTGATCCTTGTTCTGTTTTCTGTAGTTTCCATTAAAATCCTATTCAAGAAACCCATCAAGAAGGTTTCTTAAACCGTAGAAGTCACTCATTCCCTTCTAATCCTCTCTTTTCTTGAATTATGTTATGGTTTCTTGATTAAAGAACTGTGCAGACCTGATTTTTATATAATTTCATAAACCTAAACATATCCGAATTTGATGAAATTTTGTATGGTGATACCTTAGATAGTCATCTAATACTGACCAGGGGTATTTTGGTAATTTTGTGGGTCTACTTAGAAATTCTAGAATTACCCTTTATTGGGTTCTTTACCTCTTTTTTTTTTTTTTTTTTATCCTTCTTTTCATCTTCTAAGTCTTCTACTTTGATTCCTATTTAATTCCTCCTTCATTCAATTCCTCCTTCATTCTTTAGCTTTCTTTGTAAACATTCAAGTGCGTTAGGGTTGTTTCTAAAGTTAGTTTTGGGGTTCTTTCCCTAATTGTCTTTTAAGTTTGAAAATATTTGGGTAACTCTAATTTCTTTCATTAAACCCTAATCTCTTTTCTTCACTTCCGCAATATCATTAAGGGCCCAACTTGCAGGTTAGTAGCCTGACACTTGGAAGTCTTTTGTCACTAGGCTGTCCTATGTCAATCTTGCATCACATGACCTTCTTATTAGACCTATGGCATTGATAGTTTGGTAGGGACTTTAAATAGCATGAGTAACGGTGTTGGTAGTTTGATTGAATGGGGTGCTGGTAGTTTGAGTGATTCATATAGGTTTGAATACCTTAATCATAGGTATGGCATATAGAGTTGGTCATCTTTGTTTGGCTACTTGGGGTTTAGTCCATACCTTATGGGAAGCAAATGCATGGCCATATACCACAATGTAGGTGGAAACCAATTTTACGGAAAGGGTTCATTGTCATACCACACTTCCTAGCATATTTAGCTTTTAGTTTTTTATCCATGATTGTGGATTCTAATGGATGTGGAAGAATATGTTTATCACCTGTATGACTATGATAATGAGGTCTGGTACTGCCGCATGTCATGGAAGCAGTACTATTACTACCTCGAGAACCAATGTTGTCAACGAATGCATTGTTAGCATAGGGACAGAGATAGGAGGGATGGTGGTTTTGAGCCATCTATAACAGTGTGTGTTATTGAGATAGAGTTGGGGATGGTGTTTTCAAGTTTCTGGGACTGCTTGTTTTTTGCCTGTTGTGACATCTTTTGTACTTGTGTTATTGTATGGGCATAAGAGCCCTTTGATTATATATTGTGTATAACTTTTGAAAGTAATGGATTTGTCATTTGGATTTAGGCATTTCCTTGCTTAATTATATAGTGTTCTAGTGTGTTTTAACATAACCTAACTTTATGAATGTTATATTAATCTTATTTTCCAGATATGTGCAACAATGTATGTTACAAGAAGCCTGGCCTCCTTAAAATGTTATATGTGCGACAATGTCTGTCTTATGTAATGATTCCCAGGTTCCTAGTTGTGTATTGATGCTTATTCTATCATTTTCAGAAGTTTCGTATAAAATTTCTCTCATTTCCATAATGTTTCCATGGTTTTCATAATTTTTACAATGTTTCCGTGGACTTCTATAAACTTCCATGAATCCTACGTTCATGGGACCACAGTACATACCAAAATCAATGTTTAAAACCTTGTTTGGCACTGATACATCCCAAGTAAGTTAACCTTTTTGATGTGGATTGCTGCACTTGGTCGGTCTCGTAGTAGATCATTTAATAAATAAGGGTTATTTTCTTCCTGATGTTTTTGCTTACTCTGTTTGGGAGATGGAGAAGCTGCTGCCTATTCACTTATACCCTGCTGCCCTTGTGCTTATTCGTTATAAGGCCTTATTTGAGAGGCTTAGAGCCTTTGGTATTTGTTGGGTAATGACTAAGTTTTAGCTGTGAGGCATTTTCTAGGTGAAATTGTTGGCTTGGGGGATTATGGGTAAATCTTGTTGGAGATTTTTACCCATTTTTATTTTTGTTTTTCGGAGCCGGCTTATAGGATAGTGCTAAGGATGAAGGATTTGTTTGCTTTTAAACATCATGGAAAGAATAAAGTGCCATCACAATTGATGTGGACATTAGAGCCAAGTGGGATCCACACATGGCCTTGGTGGGGTCTACACGAGAAGACCATGGTGGCACACTTTTATTACATCAAAGGAAGAAGTTATAGTGCTGTTTGAGTTCTTTTAAGAGCCCTTTTATTGTTTTAGTTATTATTTTATGAATTATTAGAGTATAGGACATGGGTGGAATCTGATTTTTATTTTTGGGTAGTTTAGAGAAGATCATTTTATTAGTAAATATAAGGGCTGGTCGACTCCTCTATGAGAGAGCCACGATTGTGGCTGATATTTGTTATTGTTTTTTTAGAAAGTCTTTTATAGGTCTTAGGAAAGAGTCCTCTTTAGGTTATTTTCTATTTTCTTTTATTGTTGGTTCTTTAAAAGGTGAAATTCTCCATTGTACACAACATGATAGAATGAATAAATTTTTTTTGTTTCCTGGAGGCTTCCACGAGTGAGATTTCTCTTATTCAAACTTGGTGCCAAAGTTTGAACCCAAGGAAGGTGATTTCCAAAGGATCGTGAGGTAGGTGATTACCCACACCAGGTACACTCTTCTTTCCCAATGAGGTAGGTGATTACACTCTTCTTTCCTCTTTCTTCTTCCTCTTCTCTGATGTAGGATCCCAATGGAATTAGGCTCCTACAATAATTAATTAATGAACAATAGCCTAAAATAAAATTTTATGCAATAAAATTGAATCTTGAAATTAATATATGCTGAAAATTAAAGAAAGCAATTCAAGAATTCAAATCTTTAACAAAATAAAGCAAGAATTTGATCTTTAAATTCAAGAAAGGATAAACTATGAATTAGAAGTAATCAAAGAAATATTAAAGAAATAAAGGGAAAAGAAAGAATAGGAAAAAGAGGTAGGGGTGTGGGGAGAGGAGAAGAGAGAGAAATAGAGATGAGAACTCACCTTACTTTCATGTGAGGGATTCTTGAGAGAAACAGCACCAACTGTGAGGCTCCAGGCCTTTTCAAAATTTTATTAATAAAAAACTGTCTTACATAACTAATGGCTGGTCTTTATAAAGACCCTAATTAAAAGTAACAATGTTTTGACTAAAATACCCCTAATTACGGGCTGTACGGCCAGCACTAAACCCCACTACAAAACTTTAAAAAAGAAAAATCCTAAACACTTCTAAAACTTCAATAAATTGCAACTAATTCCCACCCCATGGCTCATAAGGCCTTATTACATAAAAATTACCTCAAATTAAACTCAAAACATGAAGAAAACTAGCTCTGGTCCCCAACCCCATCCTTACTGTTTTCTTAAAACCCAAAACCTGGTACATCTGTTATAGATCAGCAAACAACCCTTTTCTTTACTGTTTTCATATCAAGAAACTCAGAAAACAAAACCTAGTACCCTGCGACACCTTTGAATCCCCTTCCCTTTAATTTCGGAACTGCAAGTCAAATTCCCAGACATTAGTTTCCTTATGGCAGCCTAGGAATTAAAATCCCAAATTGTTTTCAAAATCTCCGGTTGAATTCTTGTGGGATTTAATCAGGGGATCTATCATATATATCAAAACATTACATGCAGCTGATCAAAATAAAGAGTTTAATGAAACCTTTACAGCCAACCTTGAAGTCTTAAACATTGCACAGAACTTCACTGCTATGCACTCGAACCCAGCAACTGTTTGCTGCAAGTCCTGAGTGAAACCTGATAAGCCTTGTTATCCATAAACCTCCAGCCCTTGTTAGCCTCACGTTTGCTCCTATTCTCCTTGCTATTAGTCCTCTGTTATCCCATATTCCAGCCTTGTTCACCATCGATATTCACTCTTAAACCAGAATTTCAGCAATGATTCATACCAGCCCCTTTCTTTAATTAATCACCCTTTTACCGCAGCCTATCTATACCTTGTTTCTCCTATAATCAGTTTCCATCTGCCTTTCTAACAACCATCAAACTTTTTATTTTGAGCTTACTGTTCACTGTCACTACCAGCAGATGTACTAGCATTATTTGATCCCTTCTAAACCCATAACCCCACAGCTCCCTGCTGATTTATCCCAGAACAGACCTTGTTTAGCCTTGTTATGACCTCAGAATTGACATTATTTCAACCCATGCCCGAGAGCTTTGTTACACCTTATTGTTACTATGATTATACTGTTAGTTTTGGCTTGTGTGCTGCATCAACAAATCTGAATTTAGAAATAGATGTGACATTGTAATTAGAGAGGTCTAATGATTTCTTTTTTTTTTTCCTGAGAGGTAGATGAAATTTATTAATAGCAAGCAAGAAAATAAAGTAGGAAAAAATGTTCACCAGGCACGTGAATGAAAGCAACTAAAGAAAAGAAAACTACATAATCACCCTCCAAACCAGTTGCCACTCGCTCTCATCAAAATCCACTGAGATGGACGCCCAATAAAAAAGAAGCCTATAAATACCAAGGAAGATTTTATCCGCAGATGAAAATTTATCTTCAAAAGTTTTGTTATTCCTCTTTTTTTCCAAACGTCCCAACATAAAGCCCTTGGCAGAAAGTGCCAAATGCTAGTTGGAATACCTTCCAAATCCCTGATACCCCAGCTTGAGATGAGATCAATAAACTGAAACGGAAGAACCCAAGAGACATTAAAATGGGAGAGAAAGAAGACTTTCTCATCAGCAAACATTGGATAAAGATATGGTCCACTGATTCCTCCTCCTTCATACCCACAATGCACATATTTGCCAAGTTCCACCCTCTATTTTTAAGATGATTGAGGGTTAGAATCTTATCCATTTATGAATTCCACATAAAAAAGGAAATCTTGGAAGGAAGGTCTGAAGTCCAAATGCCATTAAAAGTCTTCAAACTATTAGTTATGTTTTCCAAACTCCTGCAAAAATATTTAGTAGAGAAAATGCCCTTTTATTCTTAACTTTCATCCACCCATCTCTCACCCCCACACTTGGCTTCCTACCTTCAATAGTTTAATCATGTCCCCCACCTCCCAATCATTTAGATGCCTTCTCAAGCCAGGCACCCAACCACCTCCAACATTGTGATCATAATAATCTGCAATGGTCCCCTGCTTGTTACGGGCAAGCAAATAAACATTCCTAGATTCCTCAATGAGAGGACATTCCCCAATCTGACGATCCTCCCAAAAACTTATCTTCTCTCCGGACCCTAAATCAAACCAAATACACCTCGAGAAATCCACCATTTCTTAAATATGGACTTTCAAAACCCACACCCATGATCTTCATGAATGTCCTAAGGCACCAATTCTAATACAATACTTTGCCACCACCACCCTTCTTCATAGACTCTCCCTTGCCACCCCAAATCTTTAAAGCCATTTACTGAGTAACGTCCAATTAGAATCTTTAATCCTTCTAATTCTAAGACTACCTTCATGAAGAGGCGGCAAACCCTATTCCAATCGACTTGTATAACTCTTTTGTTCTTATGACTATGTAAAGTATAGGGGGACTGTTTTTTGGTGTGGGTGTCTCCCTCCCCTTTTTTTCATCATAAAAACAAAGATTAATAAAGTAAGCAGAGGAGATTTCATTATTGCTTTGCGTGATGTTCAATATGTAATGATTTGAGGTTAATGGGCTCAGATGTGCGTAGAAGAATAATATGTACATAACATCAAATTCATGTCTGCATAGGTCTCACTTGAAACCTTTGGTGTGATCTTGTTAGGGTTTGGATGTAAGCAAGAGAGAGAGAGAGAGAGAGAGAGAGAGAGAGAGAGAAGTGAAAGAAGGAAGAAAAGAGAGAGTTGAGAAAAATCTTGTATTAGAGTTTTACTCTCTAATAACACGTTAGGCTTTATTTATATGTATATATGGCTGATATACTGTATACATAATGTATACTATATGTGTGAAATACAAGAGACCCAAATATAACCCAACTTAGCCATTAACATTTTTTGCCACAATAATTCACAAACACTATGTGCCTTGGATCTGAATTCTGCCTCTGCACTGGATTTGACCCCTACAACCTGTTTTTTACTTTTCTAGATAACCAAATTGCCTCCCACAAAGGTGTAATTACCTGAACTAGAACGACGACTAGTAATGGAGCCTGCCCAATCTGCATCAGTGTAAGCTTCCACCCTTAGATATCCATGAGGAGTAAAAAACTCCTTTCCTTGGGCAACCCTTGAGATATATGAGAATTTGATAAAAAACCTCCATATGAGCAAGAGTAGGGGCATGCATAAACTGACTGACAACATTGACTGCATAAGCAATGCCTGGTCTAGTCAATGATAAATATATGAGGTGCCTCACGAGTCTCTGGTATCCCCCTGCATCAATTAGGCAATTATCTTGATCTATTTTAAGCCTGTGATAATGATTAATGGGAACAAATGCTGGTTTGCAACCAAGAATTCCAATCTCATTTAAGAGGTCCAACACATACTTCTGTTGGGATAAGAAAATTCTTTTTGATCTTACAACCTTAATACCCAAAAAAATACCTAAGTTGTCCCAAATCTTTAAGTTTAAATTCCTTGGCTAATTGTGTCTTTAATAGTTACACCTTAGACTCATCATTACTGGTGATAACGATGTCATCAACATAGAAAATCAAAGCTGTAAGCTTCCTTTGTTCCTGTTTAACAAATAAGGTGTGATCACTCTCACGTTGGGTGTACCCATACTTCACCATAGCAAGTTTGAATCTTTCAAACCAAGCCCTAGGTGATTGTTTTAAGCTGTATAGTGCCTTCTTCAGACGACAAACTTTTCCTTTCCTTTCAGGAAGCCGAAAACTTCATTTTCTAAATCTCCATTTAAGAAGACATTTTTTAATCATAGACTTGCACCATTTCTTAATCAAAACCCTTATAAAACCCTCTTTCTTATCACAAAGAAAAGAACCTATGATGAGGAAAGATTAAAAAAATGCGAGATTAATAACTTACTTGAAAATCCGTCATTCCAAGATCCAATCATCATTTCTAATACTTGTGGTTGTTCCAACTCTTACAATTTCTTCAAATTTCTTTCATTCACCAATTTTACGTCAACCAAAGACACTCCAAAAGATCAATAGATCTTGAGAGTAGAGAATCTCCTGTTAGGGTTTAGGCCATTAGGCACTGTTTTTAGATTGGGGAAATCTATAGTTGGTTTACCTCTTTCTAGACTTAAAGAAAGTCTGAGAGTTGTTCAGTAAGAACGATGGTTGTTCTCTAGGGATCCCATTAGGTTTTAGGCTATTAGGCAGTGTTTCTAGATCGGGGAAATCCACAGTTGGTTTACCACTTTTTAGACTTCAAAGGCAGTTTACTGTATTATTTTACACTTACTACGCATGACTTATGTGCAAAGGTACAATTTATGACTGATAGGGTGGCAACAGCCTGCCATGCAGGCCTAGCCTGACTTTAGAGCAAGGTTGGGCTTAGCCTCTTGGCATAGTCCACTTGATTGTTTAGGTCATTTTCTCAGAATTTTGGCTTATTTCTGCATTAGTTGTTTTGACTCCAACTTACCTCCTTATGGGGTCCTCCACTTGAAGCACCAAGACAATCTACTGTAGTGATTTTACACTTTCCACGCATGACTTACTTGCAAAGGTACAATTTATGACTAATAGGGATTTAGGCAACAACTTGCCATGTAGGTGATGTAGGATCGATGGGTTTCAACACTATAGGGAATGTGGACGAATTGGTTATATGAATAGTGCCCTTTTATGCAAATGGCTTTGGCGTTTAGGTTCTTCTGAGGAGTGGCTTTGGGAGCAAATGATAATGGACAAATATGGTATCACCGATGTCTAGAATCCGAAAGATGTGAGTCAGCTTTATGGAACAAGCCTTTGGAAAGGTATTTTGCGTCATTGGGAAAACTTTCAAAGAGGGATCCATTATGATTTGGGTTCTGGAGACAAGATTCCTTTTGGGTCAGATATTTGGTGTGGGAATAGGCCTCTCAAGGACCTTTATCCGGTGGTTTACCTTGTGGCTAAGAACCGTGGGGTCAGGACAGCTGATTAGGGGTGTCAACGAGCTGAGCTGAGCCGAGCTTTACCCAACTCAGCTTAGGCTCGTCACATGAAGACAAAGCTCAGGCTCGGCTCAGGCTCGTGACGAGCTTGAGGTGCTGAGCTCAGGCTCCGGCTCGGCTTGTCAGAAAATAGAAGACGACAAATTAAAATCCCAAAAACCCCATCCCTCTCTTTCTCCTGGTTCAATACAGTCCTCATCCTCGTGCCAATTATGAATGACCTTCATTTTGTTATACCTACACTTTTGATTCATTAAGAGAGATAAGGGTATACCTACCTACAACTTAACATGGAACAATACTTACCTTTGAAACCGTTCTTAGGAAACATGAATAGGAAGTATTGTTAAAAGGTTGATTGAGCGTGATGGCCGGGCTTGGTAGTGCGATCCCGTCGCACAAATCAATACCTTTAAGGGTTAGGATTCCACTAGCGGCTGTTCCACTCGATGGGTCCTGAGCTGGCTTCGGTTGATGCCAAGCCTCCAATCTCAAAGGGGTTTAAGAATTTCACCGTCGACCTCTTTGGCTGTAACAACCACGATGATCTCTTGAATTTCACCGTGCTAGGCGAGTGAAGATCATGCGATGAAGCAAAAAGGGACCCAATGACCTATGCGTGTGGCAAGAACATCGATTGCTATACCTCCACCAAGGTAAAATCTCCTGTTCGCAGCACCATGAGTGTTTGAAGAATTTTGTCATATGATATGAACTAATCCGAGAAGAGGAATCTACTTTTTTCATGTCAGTAATAAGAGAGGGTTTCGCCGGAAGGGATGGAGGGGAGAATAGGGTGAGGTTGGGAGGGAGATGAAAAGGTACTAAAACTAGTAAAAGAGAGATGAAAAAGAATTGAAAGAAAGGGTGAAAGGAAAGGGGTAGACGAAAAGGATAAGGAGGGTATTGGAATTCGGGAAAGCAAGTGATGGTTTTTAAAAATATAATATATTATTAAGATATTTTAAATGAAAAAGATTTTATAATACTAAAAAAGTGTTTAATATCAAACCTATGTTAACATGTCCAACTTCTTCAACTGAGTAATTACCCCTTTAATATCAATACACCACATCGTATATCAACTTTACAAGTACTCACATGTAGGGAATATTAGTTTCAATAATTTAATATATATATGCTTCAGTGAGCCGAGCTTAGTACAACTTAGCTCAGGCTCATTTAGTAAACGAGCTCAACGAAAAGCTCAGACTCGACTCTATGAGCTTTAAACAAGGCTCAGGCTTGGCTCATTGACAGCCCTACAGCTGATTATATGGCTAAGGGTATGGCACCCTATCCCGAGGAGAGATATTTTCGATTGGGAGATCCCCCAAATCGCTTTCTTGCTGGAAAGATTGATGGTTGATCCTAGATGTCTTGATCAGGCTGATTTGGGAAGATGGTCAGCGAGCAAAGAAGGTAGCATTTTGGTGTCATCGTGCCATAGTCTCTTGAAGCAGGCTCTGTATATGTGGATTTCTTGGAAGGCAATTTGGAACTCTATGGTTCCCTTAAAGTTTTGTTTCTTTTTATGGACAGCGATATTGGGCAAAATATCAACTATGGATATGTTAAATCGAAAAGGGATGTATTTTCCCAACATTTGCTTGTATTACAAGGAAGGGGAATTAGTCTTGTACGTGTATTGCTACATTGCCCTTTCGCCATGAAGTGTGGAACACTATGCTTCGAGACTTTGCTGTGTCATGGGTCCTCCCATCAGATGTGGTTTATATTCTCTCTAGTTGGTGGACTAGAGATTTCAGCCCAAATGGTAGGAATGTTTGGCATCTAGTTCCAACGGCGACATGTTGGGCAATCTGGCTTGAAAGAACTTACAAGTTTTTTGATAGCCACGTTGAGCCGTCTCTTCAGTTCTATAAGAGGGCTAAGAATTTCCCGCTATTTTGGGCAAGGTGAATTCCTGATTGTGACTATGACCAAAGGGGTGGACTGTTAAGGGATTGGGATTTGGTTATTGGCCTTCATAGGCCCTGCAGTTTGATTGTTCTATTTTGTCTGTTTATTGGTGGGATTCCTCTTCCTCCATTGTGATCATTTGTATCCTTCCTCTTTCATTTTGATTTAATTAATTTTTTCTCATATAAAAAAAATTTGGGTAGCTTGTATGTAGACGATGAAACCAAAGACTAGAGATTGCATAAAGTATAAGCAACATGGTGTAATGGTGGTTAAAGATTGAAGAAAGGAGAAGACTATGAAAACGATGATGAAGAAGAAAAACTAGACAATCACACCTAGAAGTTAAGACAATCACACCTTAGAAGCAATGACACTTCAAGAGAAGAAAAGTTATATTCATCAACTCATAATCTCTTCCCCATGTTCAACCCTTTTATATAGGCTTTACATCAGCTCTTTTAGAAGCTTCTTACCTGACAACCTTCTAAAAAAGATCTTAGTATGATTACCTACCAAGTATCTAGTTTCTAAAAAAAACACATCACTAAAGCTGATTAGAATCTGTCCCAATACTCCCTCCCACTAACTAAAAACAGAAAGTAATTAAAATCAAAGAATATCTCAGAGATCCTACTGCGACTAGCTGTAATCTAAACCCTTTGGACTATCCTCCAGATTTCCTATATTTACAGCAATGCTACTAAGTGACAAACCCCCTATCTACGCTTAAATATTGTGACCCCCCATGGTAACACTTCAACTTATGTTACATGGGTATCGAAGGAACCTATAGGACTGTTACATTGTGCTCATCATCATTCCAATTCCCATGTGTAAACTCATCAAATCCGAATATGGGCTCTTTCGTGTTCCACATTAGCAAGCCTAGCCTGACTTTAGATCAGGGTTGGGCCTGGCTGCTTGGCATAGTCCACTTAGTAGGTTATGTCATTTTGTTAGATTTTGGCTTATTTGTGCATTATTTGTTTAGACTTCAACTTACCTCCGTTTTGGGTCCTTTTACTTGAAGAACCTTCATCAAATAATTCAGCCCCACCAACAACTTAGGGTCAACTTTTTGTTGTCACCCTCATATTGTAAAACCATCCATTTTACCTTACTCCACTTGTGAGCTTGGCTAAGGGAAGAACCAGGCCCACAATACCTTCATAGATTTAGCTTATATTTCCTCATCCACTTCATCTTTTGATATTTCATCATGGTTTCTTCTCTTTCTTCAGATTTTGTGAATTAGGCTTTCTCTAATTCCTCTCCTCATGTTCTCAGTAGGGTAATTTCTTAGGACCTGGTCCGCATGTTCTCAGTACATACATACTGCTTTGAAGGCTTCAGACAATGAGCATCCCTTGTCATCACAATGGATCAGTAACATCTACATTTGAGTTAATTTGTAATTGCCCAACTTAAGTCTCTATTTTCTGGTCGGTAAGTGCTCCAAAGTAGGCCTTTTGGATTTCATGTTCCTTTGCTCCTATCCCTTCACTTTTTTTTTTTCATTCTATCGATAAAAAGTGGTATTGTATTACTAGTATTTCAAAACTGTACAAAGGGGAAGAGATTTCTTAAATAATACATGGACAGACAAAAATACACGAAGTTAAATACAAGGATTGTCATCTCAAATGATGTCTTCAATTTGTACAACAACAACAATGAACAGCCTTATCCCAACTATCTGGGGTCGGCTTCAAGAATCCTGTTCCGCCATTCTGCTCTATTTAGGGCCATATATGCCGTTAAATGACAAGTTTCCATGTCTTTCCTTACTACAACCTGGGTCAATGGCCTTCCTTCTAGTCCTTCTAGCACCTTCAACTTGTATCATCTCACTCCTCACTAGTGCAATCATTGGTCTTCATTGCACATGAACAAACCATCTCAATCATCTTTCCCTCATTTTATCACCTATTGGTGCTACACCTAGCTCCCACGAATGGATTCATTCCTGATTCTATCCTTTCTAGTCGTGCCACTTATCCATCTCAACATCCTCATTTTAGCCACACTCATTTTGTGCATGTGTTGTTTGTTGGCTGCCCAACATTCTGCTCTATAAAGCATGGTTGGTCATATAGCTGTCTTATAAATTTTCCCTTCAATTTTAGTGGAATTTGTTTATCACACAACACTCCAGCACCTCTCCACTTCAACCATCTCGTTCTAATTCTATGGGCAACATCATCTATAATATCTCCCTCTTTGTGCATGATTCTACTATGATAACGAAAAATGGTCACTCCGAGGTATCTCTTGGGTTATCAATTCTAACTACTTCCTCATTTCTACTCTTATTTTGGCTAAACTTGCATTCCATATATTCTGTTTTAGTCTAGCTTATCCTTAAACCATTTGATTCTAAAACATCCCTCCATAGTTCTAACTTGGCATTTACCCCTTCTCTAGTCTCATCAATCAACATAACATCATCAACAAACAACATACACAATGGCACCTCCTGTATACACCTAGTCAACTCATCCATAACTAAGGCAAATAGGTACAGACTCAATGCTGAACCCTGGTGCAAGCCTACTGTGATCACAAAATCACTTGTCTCTCCCCCAGTTGTCCAAACATTAGTTATTGCTCTATTATACGTATCCTTAACTAGGTCAATATATCTACTTGGGACCCTTTTTATTCAAAACCTACCAAATGATCTCTTGGTACTCTATCATATGCATTTTCTAGGTCAATAAAGACCATGTAAAGATCTTCCTTCTTTTCTCTATACTTTTCCATCAATCGTCAAAGTAGGAAGATAACTTTAGTTGTTGATCTCCCAGGCATAAATCCAAACTGATTTTTAGACACTCTAGTTTTACGTCTTAGTCGATGCTCAATCATTCTCTCCCATAGTTTCATTGTATGGCTCATAAGCTGGATCCTACGATAATTGGTGTAATTTTGAATATACCCTTTGTTCTTGTATATAGGAACCACCATACTTTTCCTCTATTCACCTAGCATTTTTTTTTAGTTGTAATGATTTTGTTAAAAAGTTTAGTTAACCATGATAAGCTATCGTTTTCCATACATTTCGAAACCTCAATTGGGATACCATCTGGTCCTAGGGCCTTTCCTTTCTTCATCCTCTTCAAAGCCTCTTTACCTTCCGCTACTCTAATCCTATGAAGATATCTATGATCTCTAATCTTCTTTACTCTATCAATTCCCAAACCGACATTCCCTACATGATCTTCATTTAATAATTTTTGAAAATAACTCCACCTTTTTTTAATCTCTTCGTCTTATACGAAGACTTTTTGATACTCACTTTTAATGCATATAACATGGTCTAGGTCTCTACATTTCCTATTCCTTATTCTCACAAGTTTATATACACCCATCTCACCAGTAGCAAAAGAAGTTTATATACCTAACTTATTATAAAGGTCATCATACGCCTTGAATTTTGCGTCACTTACAGCTTTCCTAGCTTCTTTTTTAGCATTTTTTAAATCTTTCTAGGTCTTCTGCCAATCTTTATAACAAGATCTGTTGTCTCTAATGGTTTTTTGGACTTCATCATTCAACCACCAAGTTTCTTTAGATGGTTGCACTTTCCTTTTAGATTATCCAAGAACTTCTTTTGCTACTCTTTTAATACAACCTTTCATTCCACATGACATTTATATCTTCTTTCAAATTTCATTTCCCCTCGTTTTTCAATTTATCTCTAAATTTTGCTAATTTATAATTTTTTAGGTTCTAACCAAGGTTCAAAATATCGTTATCGCGACTCGTATCGTAGACCCGAGATACGGGTACGTCTCGCGTATCGCAGCTTATCGCGGAGATACGGCGTCCGAAACCGAGAGACGGGTG